>JAHGAU010000001.1:3000000-3158485 GCA_019925105.1 Niebla homalea
GAGGATAAGAGCCAGCACAGGCCATTGCACAAATTCAAGCGGTGAGGCGTCTTCCATGGACCAAATGTCGGTGAAGGTAAGATCGCTGGAGACTCCCAATTTGTGCATAAGATCGGAGAAGACTTTGGGGTCGGACTTGTTCGGCGTCAGAGTCTTTGCATATGGGCTTGATGAGGCTGTTTTCTTTGCCATTTGCTGGATTAAGATCGTCTTACCAGGAGCAAGGATGTGCGATGAGGTAAGTTTCTCGGGTCTTCTACGCAAAGCGGTAGATCATGGTCAATTGCACGGGACGAGGCATGGCGAGCCAGGTTTTGATAGGATGCACGGAATATGACGGCGAATTTCACAAGCTATGTCGACCTCCACTAGCCACGGGGAGATTAGCCTCTTTATCTGCTAGCCGAAGAGCCGACTGCCTCGGACCTCCCAAGCCTTCATGATCTGCATGACTGCAGGTCTGCAGCACCTCTTGCGCAAGGATAGCTGTATCTGGGTAAGGGCTTATGTTGTGTGCCTCAGTGCCTGACCAGAATGCGGCCCAAGCCACACCTTGCATCTGATAATAAATACATAAAATACTGAGATCATGTCAGTATTTGTCGATTTGTGCGAGTCGGAGGTTGCATATTTGTAAGGAGGTGTGGATATGATGCAGTCGTCGATAGGAACTACCAAGGCGTTTCTTGCGAAGAACATTGACACCATTCCCTTAAAGTGGTGTACGTAATACAGATTCGCGGACTATGGGAAAGTTGAATCGATGCAAACGACCTACCTCCCCTATCTTGCGAAGCCTATGGTGTGGAGGATATCATTGTACGGTGATGGCTTGCGCTCCACTTTCTTCGCAAGAGCTTCAAGCCAGGATCTGCCTTTGCCTCCTCAATGGATTCGCAGCGGTCAGAAGGGAGCTTTACATAATCTGTCCTCTACGCTTGGACGTTGATGCTGCAAATGGCAAGCCGTGTGACTGCGGTCTAAAACGGCATCTGACTTCGCAACCTCTCGACTTCTCCTCAAGGTGTGCAGCGTAACTGATACGGTTGCGCATAAGAAGGCAGTCCATCTGCCCTCCTTTTCTGGTCTGGACCATCATTTACCAGCTCAAAGTGAGAAGTACACATACTCGCATACAACTCCATACACACAGACCAAACCCACAGCTTCTTCAAAGTCCCAAGCTCAACCTCCACCGGCAATTATGCAGGTCTATACCATCGTTGCTACCCTCTTCCTCGCGACCACTGCCCTGGCTGGCTGTCCCAATGGGCCATATCAACAGGGCAGTTCCTGTGCCTCTAATTGTGCAGGGGCTCAGAGGTGCTCGAAAAACGGCAACAATGTGGTACGTATCGCTCTTACTTTTGCCCCCATCTGCTTGCCAGGTTCTGGTCTCTATTCATGACTTTCCCTTGCCATGTGTCACCAACCTTCAATCCTCGATTCGTCGTGTCCGAAGCCCATAGGCGGAAGCGTACCACAGTCCCTCGACATACAAAGGCCTATGATACTGACCAATCTGCGATAGATCAAATGCACGGGCGGCCATTGGGAAAAGGTCAAAGAATGCGCGAGCAACTGCAGATTCGGAGCTTGCTAATGGTCGACACTATTGAGTAATGTCCTCCTCCTCACCTTCAAGCACATGGACCAGTCACAACTTTTTGGTATTTTCCGGTGAAAGAGGATGCACTAACGCGGAAATCTCAGCTACTGGCCTTTTATCCCATTCCATCATCATATCACCACCGCGATCGAGCAGCATACGGCATTCTCAGCAAACATAAGGTGATGGGGTTGGGGAAAGGTCAGCAAGGCTAGGGTGTCAATGATACATTATGGATATTCGGTAGTATGGCTGGTCGGAATAGGAAGGGGGAAAATAGGCTTCAGCTCCACATTCATTTAGTAGATGATTGGATAAGGATGTATGCGTTTGCAAGAGCTTCTTGACATAAATACTCTTGAATCAGTCTCCATGCGCCCACCTTTTTTACTTACAGTTTCCTTCAGTATCAGTTGCGAGTCGGAAATATCACCTGACTTGTGGCACATCAGAACGGAAAATCCCCGCGGTAAGTGACTTGGAGAATTAGTCATCATAAGGTGCACCAATCATGAGTATTGTCCTCAGCATGCAATAATCTTGTTCAGCACCGCTCATCACACCTGCTTGCAATAAATTTTCCATGGATGATTGCAAGATGCACACATCACTGTACCAATTTCCTGAGTCGGAATTGGAACTGCCGTGAATTGAAAACCCGATCTAGGAAAGTGACATTTTGCGTCATTAAAACATATTATTGTGGGGTGCAGGTAGCGATGCAGCCCCTAGCGCGCGATCAGCGATGAGGCAAAGTGCTTCACATAGCGATGGAAAAGTGAGAGACTTCAAAATGATCAACCGTTACAGGTACAAGTCAACACTCAACAGTCGCTTCATCTTGGGTCATTGGAGACTTACCAAAAGTAATGTCCTTTTCTGCATACAGCTTAGCCCTGCTGCTGAGGCTGAGGCTGCGGACCAAGGCAATTGGTGCGCATACAACACTCTCTCCCAAATCCGTCCCGTCACTGGCACTCACTGAATCACTGCGCTATTGCCGACCAAGATCAGTCTAAGGATGATGAAACACGCTGACAATGCGTGTAGACGAGACCTTTTTTGGCAGCATTCAGCATGCCATCAACAAAGATGCAAAAAGCTTGGTTCGCTTGGTCATGTAGTCAGCCAGGTTGCTCCTGCGCATGATCTCATTGGCGCAAGCTGTTCATAACGAGCTCGTTTCGGCACTCCACGTCTCAGTGCATGATAAAATGCACGCCGAGAGGCTCAAGCATAAAGCAAACAGTAGCGCACTTTGCCAGGATCTGCACGGCGTGATGATATATTTTACAGTGCGGCACCAGGTTTCCTTGATCCTGCGACCGCATGGAATCGGGTCGGAGTGACTTGGCTTTCAGTGATCAAACACACTGCTTGAGGTCTACACTATCATGGTCCCGCAGGCTCTTTTTCCAAGAGGAGACAGTGTCCCCCAAGCGCCTCCCCATACCGCCTCACATGACAACATCTATTACCTTTCCCAAAGTCACCTTTATGTCAGTGAAGCCCCAGAAGCTGAAGGTGAAGATCGCTGACCAGCATTATTCAGGCTGTCGTATGGGTAGGTACCTTCCTCGCGGCATGTTTCACCGCCCTTCGCACATGGCTCCAATACTCCCACAACCGGCGATTCTACATCAACGACTACTTTATCCTCTTCGCCCTGCTTGTTCACGTGGTCGTCAGCATCCTCTACCAGCTTATTGCGCCTCCGATGTATGAGCTCGAACCTATCGTCAATGGATACAAGACGGCGGACCCTTCCAGGATCCATTATTATAATTACTACATGCGCCTCCAGTTCGCCGTGACGACCCTCTCTTGGACGACACTATGGCTGGTCAAGCTATCGCTACTTACATTCTTTTGGCGCCTTTTTGACTCGGTACGGACGCATGCACGACTCTTTTGGTGGGTCATGTGCGCCATCACCATATCGACCTACATCGTCTCCATGTTCCTCCAGGGTTTCGCATGTCTGCCATTGGGCAGTTTCTTCACATTTGGTGAGCTCCAGAGAGCCAGGCCTGTGTATCATTTGGAGTTGCGACAACTGACGAGTTCCTCAAAGGCGGCTGCAGCTCACGGGAGAACGTCTACCGATCTGTCCTTGTGTTCCATTTCTCTAGCATTACCGACATCATCACTGACTTTTTTAGTAAGTGACGAACATCGCTAAGTTCTCGATAGCCGGATCGGCTGACTCTTGACTAGTCATGCTCACCCCTTTCCCACTCCTACGCAAGCTTCAGGTCAATAATCACCAAAAGGCTATCCTTGTTCTCATCTTCCTCGCACCAGTCCCTGTCATGATTTTTGGCATATTGCGTCTCGTCAAGATCAACCCGGTCATTGGCACGGTGGATCCGATCCGACTAGCCCTCTACTCCACTGTGCAGGTCTCTTGCGGTATGACTTCTCACCCCCTCCCCCTTATCATTTGTGCCCCAACCGAAAGTAACAATGTCCCAGCCATCATGGCCGCAGCTCTACCCTCTATCCGTCTATTCTTCCACCATTTGAAGCACAGCTCCTCCAATGATTATCGTAAATACAAGTACCGGAACGATAGGACTCCGATCCACCACTCCAACCATAACCGCAAGCACTCATTGGAGCTCAGCAATGTCGCCGAGGCGTTCCCAGCGAACAATTCTTCAGGCTCAATGGAGGCAATATTAGCACCACCGGGTGACATACACGTGCGCAAGGATATGGTCGTGAGGAGTGATCCCTTCTGATGGGGCTTACGTACGTCCACCTGGACGATCCGCACATCATCCATCACGACCTTCCCAATATCGGAACCAGGACGGAATGACTGCTCTGAGAAGTTAGGCTTGATGCACGATGATGTCAGGGTCACACTCACCCAACATCTTTTCGCTTTCTCGCTCGATCGAGTAGGATTGACACATTTGGTGCATTTAGCGCTGCGACGGTCTGCTGCATTTTCAGCCTTCAACTATCCACTCTTTCTTTCCTTATCCCTCTTTTTCTCTTCTTCATATCGCGACTCTATCTATCATCATTTCTACTTGTCCGCTTCCCTTGGCCAGAAATCAAAGGGATTATCCTATTTCGCTTAATCCTTGCCGAGACATTCCGCTGCGGTAGAAGTGGCGCGGATCAACCCGAGATCGGTTACTCCGCCCTCGTGCTTAAGGAAATAAGGAAAGGAAAAGTGGACATCCTTCTTCCAAAGAACCTGAAGGTCCCTTAACTAACCGCAGACGCTCAATCGCACATCCCCTTTCAATCCAAACAACAAACAGATCTCTCCACCCAACATGCATCTCCCATCTCTCCTCAGCATCACCTCCTGCCCCTTCCTTCTCCTACCATGCGTCCTCCACCCTGCTCTCTCACTCGCGCAAACATCAACCACCGCATCTCCAACCACTAACGCCACTATGGCCTCCCCCGTCGCCATCCCACTGAACAGCCTCGCAACTTCCTTCCCAAACGCGCTTAAACCGGTACCACGCCCCCTCTCCTCCTACCAACCCCCTTCCTCACCCCGAAACCCACTCTGCATCATCATCATCATCATCATCAGCCCTGTCCTGAAATTTCCGGAACCTGTCCACACTTCCAATGCTGATGACGTGGCAGATTAACGCCACCACGGCGGCGACGATCGAGCAGATCCGCAACACCCTGGCGCTCTACCCGTTCGCCATCGACGGCAAGAACTTCCCGGCCTTGGACAACGTCTTCGCCGCTGATGCTGTGGCTGATTATTCGACGAGCATTGGCGTAAGTGCTATCGGCTGTTCCCCCTGCTTGTATCTGTTGTATTTGTCTTTGCGTGTTTTGCATGTGTCGGGGAAGGGGGGAGGATCACACATTGGCGCGCGGCGGGGAATTTCACCAGCGGTCCTTGCACGCTGCGCGCACGGGAGAGACCGTGGGGGGCATGGGGGAATGGTGCAAAGGGAGAAAAGTCACAAGCGCGAGGGGAGGGGGGGAGGGGGGGGGCAATGCAGATGTTCCGGTGCTGACATACAGGAATGGTATAGGTGTTGACGGGCCTGGAGGATATCAAGACCGTGTTGGAGCAGAACCTCGAGAAGGTGACGACGCAGCATAGTTATGGCACGCAGCTTATCGATGTGGGAGGTACGTTGGGTTTTTTTCTTTTTTTCCTTTTTGTTTTTGGCTGCTTTCCTCCCGGGTTCGTTGCAGGTGCGCAGATTCGATTCCGGTTTTGTTTTTCCAAGCTTTTTACCTATCTCTCAAGAGTTGCGAGGTGTGTGATTGAGAGCGAAGGGGGAAGGGGCCAACTGGTTGCAGGCGATGCTGGGGCATCCGAAGGGGAATATTCGCGCGGTAGAGAGATAAGGGGTACGGTGAGCAAGCGAGAAGAGAAAAATGATCTTTCCAGAGAGCATCGTAGTACGCCCATGGAAGCCATTTCATCGCGGCCTTTTTTTGCTGCGCACGCGAGAAAAGAAGACCTGAACCGTACATTATTGAGCACCGTTTTTCTTTCCAGGCTAACATCGAAATCTGTTTTTTTTTTTTTTTCGCGTAGCAAGCGGCACCACCGCCACATCCATCTCCTACTACACCGCCTCCCAATTCGGCACGGGGGGCAACCAGGGCAAGGTCGTCTACTCCTATGGCCAGTACCAGGATTCCTGGCGGAAACAACGGGATGGGGGGTGGCGCATCGAGACGAGGAGTCTGGTGTATATGGTGAGTTTTCTTTCGACGATTGGCGGCGCATTGGCCCGAGTACGGAGAGAATCCATCGCTGATCCATGTGCTTTGTCTGTGTGTGTGTGAACAGGGACCCAATCTCGGGGATCTGACCATATTCACGTGACAAGTGAGGGATTTTGGGTAAAGGGGGGGGGTTGGTTATGGGGGCCTCCGTGGACAGAGAAGACAATGTCAGGGCGGGTCCGTGCATTCGAATAGTTGGATGGGGAAAGTGTCGGAAGAAGGGGAGGAGAAAGAAAGATGGATGGGGAATCGTGAATAGCCGCCGGGAGAAGGGGTTGTGGGGTATGAAAAGCCAGAAGACGGATGAGGAAAGCGAAGGGGGGGAGGGGAATGGTACGGGGACAACCCGACTGAGACTGAGAGGAGAGAGTACTTGGCGAACAGGAAGAAGGGCGTGATGATACAACATTCCCGAGCTTCGGTTCAGTCCTCGATGATGAGTTTCGTTCGCGAGATCTTTTTGCTTCTAAATGCCCTTCACAACCTCCTACAACACCGTGATTTCCTGGAAAGGAGATGTATGCACTCATCCCCGGCCGCGTGTACTGTGCCGCTTCAATCAATGTACCCACAAACCCCCCTCTCCCCAAAAAAACCGGAAACCACCAAAAGAAGAACGCGTGCCTCGTATGTACAGTCAATCACTCACTCACTCATTTCCCCCCCACACCAGCACCAGCACCAGCACCTCCGCCCCCCAACGAGCACACCAGCCGTACACCCCCGCATAATCCATCGCCAAATTATTCACACTCGCCAGATCCCCCAACGTGGCCAACACCTCGCGAGCCTGCGCCTCCACCACCCCCTCCCCGCCATCCAACGCGGCGTGGCCCTGCAAAAACTCCACGCACAGCGCCAGCGGCAGCGGCGTGAAGGGGTGCAGCTTGAAGTAGCTCAGTTCGCCGACCATGCCGCGCGCGAGCCGCACAATCTCCCGCGCCGACCCCAGCGATTGTCGTTTGAAGGCCGACATGGCTTGCTGGTATCTTCCTGCTCCTTGCGCTTGCCCATGCGCTTGCGTTTGCCCTCCCGCTGATGATGATGATGATGATGATGATGAAGTTGAGGACGAAGTGTCACCAGCGCCGTTGTTGGAGGAGGACGAGGACGAGGACAATGACGATGACGACGATGACGACGACCATTTCACGGATTCCATGATCTTGCAGAGATAGAGCATCGTGGTCTGGGCCATCAGGTTGGTGAAGAGGAGCATGGCGTCCGTGTGGGCCCCGCTGCTCGGATAGTGCAGCAGCAGGATGTCGGTGCGGGCGTTCAGCATGTTGACGAGCCACTCGTGGCGGTCCCAGAAGTACTGCGGCACGTGCGAGTAGACGTGCTCGACCGCGGACTGCTGGCGGTGCGCGAGGGCGCGGCCGCAGATGGTGGCCAGGATGATGGATTCGGTGAAGGGGCAGAGGTGGTTGGCGGCCGAGGCCGGGCAGGTGGAGGTGATGGCTTCGGAGAGGAAGCCCATGTGGAGGTGTTGGGATGATTGAAATTTGTCGTCCGGGACGGGGAGGCGGGTGGAGATCTGGGCAGGATTGGATTAGGAGCGGGCGGGCGGCGGTGGATGGATTGTGAGGTGATGGAGAGGTAATTGTGCACTGCGACGCGGAAAGACAGGGGCTGAGGGGGACTTGGGGGTGGGTAGGGAGGTGAAAGTCAAACAGGGCAAATTGTGCGAGTGGGAAGAGTGAGGCAAGGGCAGAGGCATTGAAAGGTGGGTGAGTTACTCACGACTTGCTCACTCAACGTCAAGGGCCACTCATGACGGATGCTGATGAAACGGTCGAGCGAATAGGCCATCCAGAAGGTCCGGCGCTTCTCTTCCACCTTGATCCAGCTCTCCGTCTCGACGGCGTTGTTCCTTCGCGCCACATTCTCGGGCGCGTCGATCTCGTATAGTCGCATCAGCTGCAGCAGGCGGAAACAGCGTCCTGCGCTCATCCAGCCGCGCTGGTAGTTGGTTCTCATGAAGTCGTATATGAGCAGTAAAATCCTTGCCTGGACGTGTTCGATGTTGGCAAAGTCCGTGTTGGTGTCGTTGGCCTCAAGGGCGTCGAGCATGATGCGAGTCCGCTCGTACAATGAGTCCCGGATATGTTGAAGCTGGGCGGATAGGGACGCTGCCAGCGTCCACATGGCATGCTGTAAGCAGGTCTGGGGCTCTGTTTTCACAGGCGACCTTGACCAGGCAAAGTAGGAGCGTTGGTGCAATATTGGGACGAAGGAATGAG
Source organism: Niebla homalea (assembly GCA_019925105.1). Lineage (NCBI taxonomy): Eukaryota > Fungi > Ascomycota > Lecanoromycetes > Lecanorales > Ramalinaceae > Niebla > Niebla homalea. Next base: position 3,008,587 of record JAHGAU010000001.1, read on the forward strand.
ATCTGTCAAAATAAAGTTGATCTCTGGGTAGTAACGTTAGCGAGAGATGAACCACGAGAGGCAAACAAGTATCGTACAAATCGGCATGCAGTAAGTCAGATATACAAATACCCGCGGGAGACTCCAGTAACTTCGGTATCGTGTTGTCTGGAATGAAGACATCTGAGCTACAACCGAAAAGCCGGTCTTCTGGGATCGAGCAGGAAATATTTGATGGTGCAAAGGATGGGTCAATAGTTGAGGCTGTAGTCGATAGATCATTGCTTGATGCGGTATTTGAATGCCTGTCACTTGAAGGTGCGGTCGATTGTTCGACCTCGACATCGTCTTCCATGATTGGTTCGTCGTCCATGTCGAAATCCGGCAAAGTAGAGAAGTTACCACCTTGCCCCTGCTGCTGCTCCATGAGTCGCTGCTCAAGGCTTGCTGCGTGCGGCTTGATCAGCTCTAATTGTCTAATTGTCGAGGAGTATGGGTATTGATACCCATTCTGGCTCGAAGCGCTTTTAGATGGCCTCTTTTCGGTCCTCGTTGAGACCTCGTCTGTACAGTGACGCACTGCGCTCCAGCATCGCAGCAAGCACCACACTGCGGTTGGCCGCCATCACAACGAAGCTTCCTTTTCCGACATTCTTCACAGGCTTGCCCTGGCCGCTGTCGAGGCTGCCGTATCTTCTTTTCCGCTGGATTAGGGTTTGACACGGTGTACATGCTTGCAAGGCACGTTCAAAAAGGATGGTATACCAAAGAGAAGGGAACTTTGACGGGAAAAGCAATGAATAATTTGCTAGGTCTGGCTCACAAGGGGGGACTTTACGTGGGGATGAATGAAAAGAGTTGAACAGCACACGGTCGACCGTGTCAGCCTAATACCCGTCCCAAGTTGAGAGGAGCCAATGGACCGTCCATGGAGTCTAATGCGGCCGGCCGGTGAAGCAGAGCAGGTGCCAAGCTGGCAGTCATATGCTATGTGCGGTGTATGCCTGCATCGTAAGTCATGCTAAGTGTGACGATTGCTACCGTTGGGGCCTTCCTGTGGCGTGAAGCTTACCACACCATCGCAACTTAGGCGGAATCTTTTAATGAACCCCAACGCATGAGAGAGGCGCTGCGTGAGGCCAGGCTGCCCTCATTGGACTCGCCCTCTTCCTCTCCGGGGTTCTCAGTGGAAGTAAGCATCGCCAAGGAGCGGCTCGCCACGTATAGATTGCCAGAGGCAACTGTAGGGTGCTTGACAGACAATAAACATTTACCATGAGCTAAGGCGAGCGCTAGAATGCTTTCTGATAGCGTAATCGAACCGTGTGTCATGGGCTGAAAGGTATCAAACAATGACTGATGCAGCAGTATGCTACAATCAAACATTGTCTAAGAAATTGAGACGCCCAAAGCAGCAGTTGCAGTGACTGTACAAAGGTTGCGCACGAGGGAGTTCCGAGAGGGATGGCGAGCAGGGTGCAAGGCGCGGTGCAGAAGACGATGGTGTGGGGGAAGACACGTGGAATGATTCACTCTCGGCGAATTCGGATGGGGTGAAAGGTGCTTACTTCCTTAGATCAGTGTTGTGTTTCATTCCGAACCCTGATCTCACGCGTGTTACGTACGGACCAGACCGTTCTTGGGATTCCTCGGAGCCTTTGCGAGTTCTGCTTATCTGACCGCGTTGCGGACTTGTGTGACGATATTTGGGTGGCACGCCGTTGGACCCTGCGAAACCGCCGGTTCGAGAATTGTATGCAGCTAGAGGATGGCGTGAGCAAGATTATTGATGTTCAGGAGTCTGCATATTATCTTTCGTGCCGATGTGGGTCATTCTGAACTCACGAGTCACGACCCCATAAGTGACATTGTCGATCAGGCGCCTTAGCGTTGGCCTTAACGCATGGCCAGTAGACTAGTGGAGGTCCGTCGGATCTCAGCTGACAGATGCCAGCTGCTGCGGCCGCTAGTTCCGTCCTGCGCAGGAGCGCTACGTCAAGGCTCCAACAAATCTCGGTTGATGGCCTATTAGATTCGATCATGTCGACATAGTTTAGACCGTCTTTGGCTAACCGAACCCACCTGCATATCAACGTTACAGAAGAACAGAAGCGATGGCACTAGTGGGGTCATGTTGCATGCTCCATCGAAAAAATGGCGGGTAGGTAATCATAGGTTGGGTATATCCAACCGAGATCTCTGTTCCCGAGCCATGGCACACCCGCCGCCCGGCTGAAGGTGGGGAGGGTCAGCTAAAATGAGTTTAGAGCATGTACCGTAAGCGTATGCATGTGTGCTTCCGCTGAGTTGATTGGTCGACACGTACAACGTAGTCACAGAAAATCATGGGCTATATCAACACCAGGCCTGGCGCCAACTTTATGCTATAAGGTTTGGAGTTGCTTCCTCAACGGCTTCCTCCACGGTGGCTGGGCCCCAGAAACCTGTCTGGCTGACGATCTCCGGTCAGCTTTCCCCTGATGCCCTCCTAGCTCGTCTCGCAATGGTCAGTATCTCTTCCGTAAGGCATTCCACGTCTTTTGTTTTGATGGGTACTCGATGGTGCCCATCCCATTCAAGCAGTCTTGCTGACTCCTGATTGCAGCATTCGTATAAAAGTCTTCTGTGTTGGTCAAGGCCCGGGTCTTGCCTGCCATGTACATGCAGTGTAGGTATGTCGAGTAAGCGTTCCATCCTCCCATTGCCATGGTAATCATCGACACTTCCGACCGAGATGCGAGATGCGCTGACCAAGCCAGGAGCAGGGTCATTCTCAGAGCTCAATGAGACCAACGGTCCACGTCCGGCGAGTACTATCCCAAATTGAAAGTGTGGCAACCAGGAGCTTCCCGTTGAACGATGCACTCGGTGCTGCTCCCACGACAGCAAGCTTGCACAAATCTTCGCTCCCTGACTGAATCCCAGTAATCCAACCCATTCGCCAAATGCGCCCTTCTGGTCATCTTCCTCGATTGCAGTCCTCAGCGATGTCTCAATCCCCTCAATAATAGTAGCAGCATCATTCTGTGCATCGTCCTGCCTCCATCGCAGCCAGGCTTTGAAAGGGCCGAACTTTTGGTACACAGACGTCACATCAGGTCCAGCCTGGGACGCCAGAGGCGCGTCGGCATAGCATAGCCTAAATGTAGGTCGTAACTGTCGTTCAAGAACGCGGCATTGGGCTCGGAATATCTTGGCGTTGGTCCCTCCACCATGGAGACAGAGAATGCGAGGCAAATGAAGTGTTGCCTCTTGTTCGGCGGGTGGACTGAGCCTTGACATGGTCTTTGGGAAAGATAATATACTACCTTTTGTCTTCGATCCAGCTTTTCGTCGCAGGTCCGCTCAAGTAAAGGCTGCCTCGAGCCAGGCAACATCAAAAGCTCTCTTATCGGACACAAGTTGAAGGAGTTCGGCTGATTAGTCGACCTAAAAGCGACCCTGTGATGCCCCTGAAGAGCAATCATCTCTGATGTTTATTCCCGGAAACCGAGTGTCATTGCCCAAGTCATACTTTTGATCAGCCATGTGGCGCAAGCCGATTATGTCGTCCGGAGCACCAGGTTGGGTAGGGGGCGGCTCAGGGCTTGTAAGTTGAAACAGAAGCGTTTTATCCATCTGTTGGGTTTCCCGAGTAAGGTATGTAGCAATAGGCCGGAGAAATAATTGCTGGAAAGGAGAAGGCAGCTAAGGGATTCCCTTCATTGGTCCAAACCCGTTTCAGGCGCAGATTGAGTTACTCCGTACGAAACTCCATGAAACCCGCTCTATATCAGTGACCGCCCCTGGATACGGAAACGGGCCCACCCCAATCTAGTTGGGCACGGGAAATACCTCATGCATGTGGCACGTTATGGTACATTTTGACCTGCTTCCTATTCGCCATTTTCTTGCGATGGACCCATAGTAATTCCTGCAGTCATCACTGCAACGATAATGATCGAATGCAAATTCAGCACTAGCGCCCGCACAAAGAGAATTCGAGCTCTGTCAGGCTCTCCTGATGAATGCCTGCAAGCGCATTACTGACTGAATCCCATTGCCAGCCACATTACTGACTGAATCCCATTGCCAGCCACGCCGCGCTCAAACCGCCATAGGAAATATGCGTGGTCATAAGCAATAATCGCTTGGCCTCGCTGGCTCCCCACGTTTTGTAAATGCAGCCTGTTTGGTTATGCTTTGCTCATGGCCCGATCGAAAACTCCCTGCGTGTGCTCCCAAATCTTCTGGTCCCAGCCGTTGTTGCGGTACTCATCCAACAGCTGCTTATCCCCTGTGGGCTCTCCCTGCGGACTCAGCAGGTAACAGCCACTCCCTTTCTTCCAGTCCGAACCCGTAACAACCTCGGCTCCGACCGGGATTGCTACCCCCGAGCCTGGTGATCCTTTCACTCCAGCTGGAGGATAGCGGGCTGAGGTGGCACTGAAGAGAAGTCGCTCTCCGCTCTCGGGAAGGCCCATGGTGATGAGTTTGGCACAAGGCATGATGGCTTTGCGAAAGACGAACTTCATGGGGGCTGACCAATCGTCTGATAAGATGCCATAAGCCGGTGTGATGACGACGCCCGGAAAGACATGTACACAGCTGATGGTGGGATTGGTCTTGGCCACCTCCTCGAGTAGGAGGGTGTTCATGGTGGAAGTATGCATGGCCGCCTTCTGCATGGTGAATGTGGTCTTCAGCTCGAGGTCTTTTTCATCCATTTTGCCTTCTTTCCCCGCCCCGTGAATACTGACAATGCGTGAGGAAGAAGGAGCTTTGAGGAGGGGAAGGAGGTTCTGGATGAAACGAGCTCGAACGTAGTAGCGCAAGGAGATGGTATCCTCGATGCCATCTGCATTGTCGGCTACAAGATCTGTCAGCATCAAGGCACAACACTGCCTCTTGTCGAAGTCAACTTACGAACTTTGGATGTCTTCAAATAGCCCGGAGACATGACTAGCAGGTCGAGAGTGCTCTCTTTGCTCTTGAGCTCCTCACATACCCCATCGACGTTCTTGAAGAGTGAAATTTCCGACTTGAGAGGGATAAAGCTCGCTTCGGGATTGATCTTCTGATGCTCTGCTATGATCTTCGATAGCTTCCCCTCATCTCGTCCTACTATGTAGACCTTGGGCTTGTTTGCATTGCGAGCATATTCAGTGAGAGTTGTGAGACCGAGACCGCTCGTGGCACCAATGAAGAGGGCGACTTGACCGGCAGCAGCAGATTTGAGGGCAGCGTTGGACTGCTGCACCAGCTTGAGGTTAACCATCTTCTTGGCTGCTGTAGACTGTGATAGGGCACACGGGATGAGATAGGTTGAATTAATTTGAGATGGGGCTCCCCGTCTCGATTCAATGACCGAAGGAGCCAAGGTTTTAAGGCTGTCAGGCGAAAAAGTAACCTTGAAGGTATGGAAACGGAAGGAACGGCGGACTCGGCCGAACCTTTGGTCCTGACTATCGCGACCCATCCACCAGATAAAACCAGATTAGATCTCAGATCTAGTGGACATAGCACGACCTCATCTTTGGTATATCAACTCATAGAAGGTCGTATTCGTACCACTACTCCCCGTCGCCAAGACACTATACAGGTACTTTCCCGTCCTGCACTGCACAGCCTGATCGTCATTCCACCCTCTCTGCCAAGTCCAATCTGGAACATTCCTACCTCCCAATGTTACATTGACGGTCTTAACGCACATCTCATGGATGACTTCAATCCCTGGGATACTTTGCATAGGTCATCAGGCCGTGCCTCAGGCCGTGCCTCATCAATCACTGTCAGCACCCCTCAGGGAAATACATAACATCCAGAAAGAAACTCCGGTCTAATTGCAACTCTTCCCTCGCAAACTCCAGACTCAGCCTCGTCCCGATAAAGATTATGGACCTTGGCGGGAGCCACACTCCACCCTGCACCTGCACCGATGGCACATGCAATGAAAGTTCGGATCTCGGTTGGTGATCAATCTTCACATGAGCGCAAAAGTCACGAGTAACTCCATTCAACATGGTTCGATCGAAGAGGGGCTGGTAAAATACGCGTATCTTTGATGTGTAAAATACAGTGTACCATAACCGACTTATTGCAGTCAGGTTCTTGCACTATGCCTCAGACTGTGTCCGCAATGAGGACGATAATAATAGTCATGCCGGTGGATCCCTGGCTCTGAGTGAGCATGGCTGCCTGACCCTCAAACACGGTTCGGTGAGGCCATTGAGCCTTGCGTGAAAGTTGATTCATCCGAAGTTGTCTGGAAGCAACATGAGCCAAATCAGTAAACCTGGGCTTGATGCTGACCGTAGCGCATCAGTCGGACAAATTGTCCATTCCACACGGTCTCATCTTTCAGCCGAGGCATCTGGTGTTCCCAAGCAATGGCGTTGATACAGATGTCGCCTGGGACCACCATGAGTAAGCGGGCCTTTGTATACTTTTGCACGATTGAGGCCGTGATTTTGGTCCTTGGTCTTGACCGTCAATGATCCCGTTGCCTCTTCCATCCTTTTCGCAATAGGCACAGTGCAATGAGTTCGATATAGTAGCCTCACCAATGCTATCTACATCGGTAAACCCGCAATAGCCCAAAGTCACAGACGTATCCTTCTGCGAGACCTTCGAAATGGCGAATCGCCATCCTCAACCTCCAGCAGGCAGCAATACCCTCCTGTTTGGTCCACAGGCATTGTCCTTTGATGAAGATTCTTTTCGACAGATTCGATCAACAATCCGCGGTTCAAAGAATTACGCCTGGATCTTAGACGCCGTTGCCGAGCTGCCAAGATGGGTCGGCGAGATCGCTTTATCATGCCCTCATCTTGAAATGGCGACCGAATTTGAGCTCTTGACTGACCTGATCAACTGGTTTGACGCCGGAGAGACCATCCAGGACGCTCGGAATTTGCCCAACATCATACTCAATCCGCTCGTCATCATATCGCAATTGATTGACTACTCACGCTATCTTGAGCTTGTTACTCCAGACGCTGCCAAAAATGACAACGTCTTCACAAGTCCAAGGCACGGAGGAGAGACGCTGGGTTTCTGTACTGGATTTCTCAGCGCCTTGGCCGTGTCCAGTAGCATAAGCCAGCAGCAATTTCAGCAGTATAGTGCAGTGGCGATCCGTCTGGGAATGCTCATTGGTCTGGTGGTGGACTCTTTCGACAGAAGGACCGAAGTGGGAGTCTCAACCTCACTTGCCACTGTCTGGAATTCGCCTGCATTGGGTGAACAGCTACTTCGAATTTTGGATGATTTTCCAGAGGTGAGAACCCTGTTGATGCTTTCAGGACCTTGTATAATTTAACACTGTATGAAGGCATATGTCTCCGTCCGCTATGATGAAAACCGAGCCACAGTGACGACATCTGCCAAATCCGCTTCGAAGCTTAAAAGTCAGCTCCGAAATGCTGGCATCGTTGCGACTGAGGTCTCATTACGCGGGCGTTTTCACTACCCTGAGGGTCACAAGGACAATATAGCAACCCTACTGGACTTTTGCGATTCACGTCCAGGGTTCCAATTTCCGGATACGTCAGAATTGGTTATCCCGACTAGATCGAATGCTGGGGGTGACTATCTAATCCAAGGCCCCCTCCATCATGCTGCCTTGCGATCCATCCTTCTTGAGCAACCTCAGTGGTATCAGACTTTCACTGCAGTGAGCAACTCAGTGCTGCAAAATCAAGAGTCTCGGGTCATTTCCTTCGGTCCAGAGCGGTGTGTGCCACCCTCACTAATGAGCACCATTGGCCCGCAAATGGTTCATCTTGCAGACCTTGAGCAGACTGGGGTGAACAAAATAGCACCTGCCGGTAATGTACGGCCCCCTGCCAACAACGATATTGCAGTTGTGGGTATGTCTATCAAAGTGGCCGGTGCAAACAACGTAGAGGAGTTCTGGCAACTACTCTGCGAAGGAAAGTCTCAGCACAAGGAGGTCCCAGAAGAACGATTTGATTTTGACACGGTCTATCGGGACAATGATAAGAAGCGCAAATGGTATGGGAACTTCATGGAAGACCACGACAAATTCGACCACAAGTTTTTCAAGAAAAGCCCCCGAGAGATCGCTTCTACAGATCCACAGCAACGACACATCCTACAAGCCGCCTATCAAGCCGTGGAGCAGTCCGGATACTTTGTCACCTCGCAGCCTGAGAAACGCATCGGTTGCTTTGTCGGTGTTTGCGCCGTAGACTACGAGAACAACATAGCGTGTCATGGAGCGAATGCCTTTTCGGCTACCGGCAACCTCAAAGGCTTCATTGCCGGCAAGGTGAGCCATTATTTTGGCTGGACTGGTCCCGGTCTCACCATTGATACCGCATGCTCTTCTTCTGCGGTCGCTGTGCATCAAGCATGCAAGGCTATCCTTACAGGGGAATGTAATGCGGCACTTGCGGGCGGAACTCATGTCATGACCAGCCCCCTCTGCTTTCAAAATCTTGCAGGCGCATCTTTCCTGAGCCCCACGGGACAGTGCAAACCCTTCGACGCACATGCTGACGGCTACTGCAGAGGAGAAGGCGTTGCTGCCGTCTTCCTGAAGAAGATGTCAGCAGCCATGGCCGATGGTGACCAGATATTGGGGACGATAGCTAGCACGGCTGTCCAACAAAACGAGAACTGCACACCAATCTTCGTTCCCAACTCGCCATCCCTGTCAGATCTCTTCCGTGACGTGACAGAAAAGGCGCAGCTACAAACACCTCAAATCACTGTCGTCGAAGCTCACGGCACCGGGACTGCGGTTGGCGACCCAGTGGAATATGAGAGTGTTCGCCGGATCCTCGGAGGGAAGTCGCGTCCCACACCATTGATGTTGAGTTCTGTCAAAGGTCTTGTTGGCCACTTGGAATGCACCTCGGGTCTTGTCTCCTTGATCAAGGTGCTTCTGATGATTCGAAAAGGAGCTGTACCACCTCAGGCCAGCTTTCAAACCATGAATCCTGCTATCCACGCCTCCCCTACCGACCAAATTACCATTCCACAAAGTCTACAGCCATGGTAAGTAGATCTCAGAAGCATTCTTCCCCTTTCGTCAATGTTTCGGGGGCTTTGCATTGTATAAAGCAATGAGGGCTCCACGTTCTACTTGTTGGAACAGATCCCCGAAATGTTTCTTCCAACTCCACATAGATCCTAAGGTCTTATATCGTATGAGGCAATGCTGATTTTGCGTTCAACTTAGGGATGTGGATTTCCGAGCTGCGCTGATCAACAATTACGGCGCTTCAGGTTCAAACGCCTCGATGGTAGTGACCGAGGCCCCGCGACCGTCGTCAGCAACAATAGGAGCTGTCTCCTCTGAAGATCGCAAAAAATTGTTCTGGCTCACTGGACTTGATGATAAGAGTCTTCATGCGTATGCAATCGCATTTCGTCATTTTCTCGAACACAATCTTGATCTTTCACTCGCCGATCTGGCATTCAACGTCTCACGCCAGTCAAACCGAACACTAGATCGTGGTCTGCTGTTGTGCTGTCGCTCCACCACCGAGCTTGGGCAGAAGCTGGATGCCTTCAATAGAGAGGAAGCAGCTGTGCAGGCAACCAGTATACCTACTTCTCGACCTGTCATATTATGCTTCGGGGGTCAAACTTCCACCTTTGTAGGCCTAGACAGAGAGTTATATGGAGGGATCACAGTGTTCCGAAAGTATTTGGATGAATGCAATTCAATCTGCATCTCAATGGGGCTGAGCAGTATCCTCCCAGGAATCTTCCAGCGCACTCCTCTTGGGGATCCTCTGAGGCTTCAAACGATGCTCTTTGCGCTCCAGTACGCATGCGCGAAAAGTTGGATAGACTGTGGCGTCAGACCCATCGCTGTCGTTGGGCATAGCTTCGGCGAATTGACGGCTTTGTGCATCTCTGGTGTGCTTTCGCTTCGAGATACGCTCAAGATGATATTCGTGCGAGCTCGTATCATCAAAGAGGCGTGGGGTGCTGAAAAGGGCGCCATGATGGCTGTCGAAGCTGACTTGGACGACGTCAATACCTTGCTGGCGGAATCCAACCGGACCTGCGTTGGCAGTGGTCCGGCAGTCATTGGCTGCTACAATGGTCCCAGATCTTTTACCCTGTCGGGCTCCAGTAAGGCAATCGATGCCGTCTCCGAAATAGCCTTGAAAACGACGTCTGTTTCGCCAATCAAGATGAAGAAACTCAATGTCACCAATGCATTCCATTCCACCCTCGTCGATCCCTTGATGAGCAGCTTGGAAGCACAGTCGCTCGAGCTGAGCTTCAAAAAGCCAACCATTCCCATAGAAAGAGCGACCGAATCCGCCTATGACCGAGATTTCACGCCAGAATTCGTTGCACAGCACATGCGCAGTCCAGTCTACTTCAATCATGCCGTACAGCGCCTGGCCAAGCGATATCCGTCTTCGGCGTGGCTGGAGGTAGGGTCCAACTCCACAGTTACCGCAATGGCAAGCCGTGCTCTTGCATCACCCATGGACTCGGTCTTTCAGGCCGTCAATATAACATCTGACAATGGCCTTGACAACCTCACAGAGACCACCTTCAGCCTATTCAAAGCTGGCCTAAGAGTCTCTTTCTGGGGTCATCATCATTGCCAGACGAATAGCTATGCTTCACTCCTTCTTCCACCTTATCAATTCGATAAAGCTCGACATTGGATGGAGCTTAAAAAGCCACCTAAGACCACGACAGCAGAGCCTGTTGCCCCAGTAAAACATCGAGAAGAAGAGAAATTACCCGAAGGACTACTAACCTTTGTGGGATACCAGGGCAGCCAAAGTCAGCGTGCTCGTTTCCGCGTGAATACGATGATCCCAAAGTATGAAGAACTCATCGTGGGTCATATCGTTGCCTCGACAGCCCCGATCTGTCCAGCAACAGTACAGATCGATCTCGCTGTTGAAGCTGTACGGTCTCTTCGTTTGGACTCGGCCTCCACAAGACTCGAACCGCAAATCCACAGCGTTGAGAATCAATCCCCCATTTGTCCTGATTCTGGGCGACTGGTTTGGATAGATCTGGAGCCTATCGACGGAAATAATGAGAACTGGCAATTCAGCGTGACCAGCAATCATGACCAGAAACGCGCCGCAACAACTACCCATACAATTGGAAAGATCGTGTTTCACTCGGTCGACGACTTGCAATTCCAATTAGAGTTCGCCAGGTACGGCCGTCTGATTAGCCATCAACGGTGCAAGGACCTCCTGAACAGTCCCAGCGCAGATGACATTATCCAAGGCCGTAACATCTACAAAACATTTGCCGAGGTTGTAGACTACGGCGAGCAATATCGTGGGCTGCAGAAGCTCGTGGGGAAGGGCAACGAATCCGCGGGCCACGTCGTGAAGAAGTATCGGAACGAGACTTGGCTGGATGCTCATCTATCTGACTGCTTTTGTCAAGTCGGTGGAATTTGGGTCAACTGCATGACGGATCGAAACCCTTCAGACATCTATATCGCGAATGGGATCGAGCAATGGATCCGCTCTCCCAAATTGCGACAACATGACGCCAGACCGGATGCATGGAACGTGTTTGCCTATCACCACCAGCCTTCCGAGAAAACCTATCTGAGCGACATCTTCATATTCAATGCTAGCTCAGCAGAATTGATGGAGGTGATTCTAGGCATCAACTACGTCCAGGTGTCGAAACTGTCCATGGGCAAAATGCTTTCTCGACTCACTGCAGGAAGCGCACAATCGTCCCTTGCGGCGGCAAACATCTCCAAACCTGTGGTTATAGAGCCTAGCACCCAAGTCCCTTTGAACGCCCATATCAAGCCACTCAAGGCATTCAAAGCTCCAAAGCCCAGGAAGGCAAAGCATCATTCAAGAGAACCTAATATCCTTGGCAAAGTGAAAGCCATCCTGGCTGAGCTGTCTGGCCTTGAGGAGGCAGAGATCAAGGATGACAGCGACTTGGCCAACATTGGTATTGATTCCCTCATGGGCATGGAAATGGCGCGTGAAATCGAATCTGCCCTTCAGTGTACTCTGCCTGAAGAAGACCTTGTGCAGGTGACCGATCTGCCTGGCCTTCTCAGATGCGTTTCCTCAGCTGTGGACTCCACAGGCGACAGGTCTTCGCAAGATGATGCTGATGAAATGGAGGGCTCAGACGAAGAGGATCAGCCATCCAACAATTCAAGCGTGTTTACGCCCTCACCCTCAAATACCAGCATAAGCTCCATGGGTGTTCCAGATCTTCTGGAGTACTTTGCCGAATTCTTAGGACTAGAAAGGTCTGATATGACCCCGGGTGCCGTGCTTCGGGACCTTGGTGTCGACTCTCTGCTTTCGACAGAACTCCGAGCATCGATGTCCGAAAAGTTCAATATTGAATTCTCGGACGACTTGGTGATTGAGGAGATGACGGTCGAGGCATTGAATTCGAAGCTCAACGGATCGGGTAATGACACTTCTGGAGGGCAAGCCATCGCCCCCAAGAGCAGAAATAAGCCGATTTCGGCGCCAGAGGTCGTCCAGCGCATGGAAGAAAAGCACTTGACTTCTCAAAGCGGTGACCTCGAACTCCCCAGTCCAGCAGTTCTGGAGGCTTTCAATGAGACGAAAGCTCTCACTGACCAATTCATTGCCGACCATGGCTGCGCAGACTATGTGGAGTCGGTATTGCCTAAACAGACTCGAATGTGCATCTCATTGACAGTGGAGACTCTGGAGCAACTCGGCTGTCCTCTACGCTCAATCCCGACTGGACAGAGGATGGAGCGCATCAAACATCTTCCACAACATGGCAAGCTAGTAGATTACCTATATGGAATGCTGGAGAAAGAAGCGCACCTCATCAACGTACATGGTGATATAATGACCAGGACGGCCGCACCTGTTCCTGCGAGCTCGAGCAGGGAAGAGCTGAATGTGCTCCTCTGCAGCTGCCCTGATCATGATGGGGCGAACAGGCTGACACACTACGCTGGCTCTAATCTGGCCAAAGTTCTAACGGGCGAGACCGATGGTATCAAATTGGTCTTTGGGTCCAACCAGGGAAGAGAACTCGTCTCTAGCTTATATGGCGATTGGCCCCTTAACAAGCTATACTACAAGCAGATGGAGGACTTTTTGAAGCGACTGACATCGAAAATCCCGATGCACCAAGGGCGGCCCCTGAAGATTCTGGAAATGGGAGCCGGCACTGGAGGAACCACGAAATGGCTGGTTCCGCTGCTCGGTAGCCTCAACGTGCCTGTTGAATACACCTTCACTGACCTGGCCCCATCCTTTGTAGCAGCAGCACGTAAGCAATTCAAGCAATACCCGTTTATGAGATTTCGGACCCACGACATAGAGAAAGCACCAGCTGATGACTTGGTCAATTCACAACACATTGTCATCGCGAGCAATGCAGTACATGCCACCCACAGCTTACCTTCTTCTACCTCTGAAATCCGGAAAATGCTGCGGCCGGATGGACTTCTCATGATGTTGGAGATGACTGGGACGCTTTACTGGGTAGATATTGTTTTTGGGCTTTTCGAAGGTTGGTGGCTTTTTGATGATGGTCGGAGCCATGCGGTCACAAGCGAGTCGAAATGGGAGACAGCTCTCCAATCTGTTGGCTATGGTCATGTCGACTGGACAGATGGAAGACGTGCTGAGAATAAGGTGGAGCGATTGTTCATCGCCATGGCCTCCGGATCGAGGTATGAGCGCCTCTCACTCCCTTTCAAGCCTACAGGATCCCAATCGACTGACCGTGCGGTACGTCAAGCAGCCGTTGACGAGTACGTGCGTCAGAAGGTCCACGACTTCCCCCTCCCAAGCATGACTTCGACGCCATCCGGGACCTCATCGCCGTCCAATAATCGTGTCTTGATCACTGGAGGCACCGGCAGTCTAGGCTCGCATCTGATTGCCCACCTCGCCCCACAATGCAATGTTCAGAGCATCATCTGCCTTAATCGCAGAAGCAATCAAGACCCATTACTTCGGCAGCAAAAAGCTCTTCTGTCCAAGGGCATCTCCCTACATTCAGAGGGCTTTGCCAAGCTCCAAGTGTTGGAATCAGACAGCGCCAAACCCAGGCTCGGTCTCCCCCAAAGCACTTACGACGGGCTTCTCCAGTCCGTCACTCACATCATCCACAACGGCTGGCTGATGAGCGCCAAGCGTCCCCTCAAAGGTTTCGAAGCCCAATTCCAAATCATGCGCAATATGATCGACCTAGCCACGGAAATATCATCCAAGCGCCCTGCGAAGCAGAAGGTTAGCTTTCAATTCATCTCCTCAATAGCCACGGTCGGCCACTACCCACTCTGGAGCGGCAATGCCAACGTGCCCGAAGAGCGTGTGACGATTGACTCGGTGCTTGACAACGGCTATGGCGACGCCAAGTACGTGTGCGAGCTCATGCTGGACGAAACGCTGCACAAGCACTGGCCCCGCAACATCCGCACAATGGCCGTTCGTATCGGGCAGATCGCGGGCTCGAAATCGACGGGCTATTGGAATCCGATGGAACACCTCTCCTTTCTTTGGAAATCTTCCCAGACGCTCCAAGCACTCCCGAACTTCGATGGCTTGCTCTCCTGGACACCGGTCGATGACGTGGCGGGCACGTTGTGCGACCTCCTCCTCGCGGATGATACCCCCCATCCCATCTATCACATCGACAATCCGGTCCGCCAGCCCTGGCGGGAGATGATTCCTGTGCTGGCCGACGCGCTTGACATCCCTCGTGCAAATGCGATCCCGTTTCAGCAGTGGGTGCAACGGGTGCGAGACTTCCCCGCACTGGTGGAAAGTGACAATCCGGCAGCGAGGTTGATTGATTTTTTGGATGAGAACTTTTTGAGGATGAGTTGTGGCGGTCTGTTACTGGAGACAAGCAAGACAAGGGAGCATAGCAGGACGATGAGGGAAGTGACGCCGGTCAGCGAAGAGGTGGCGAGGAAGTTTGTCAGGGCGTGGAAGGAAATTCGGTTCTTGACTTAGATTGACCTGGATTGACCGAGATTGCTCTTTGTTTGGATCAGTAATCTGGGCTTTGCCTGCATGTACAAGCGTGCGTCCTCTCTGGACAAACGAAATAGACCATGTGATTTCTCATATGAGAGTATTTGCAATTGAACCGTCATCTTCCCAGCATTTCACCCCACGATAAGTGTCGCCCTTCTGCCATTGTATATAGATCTGGAATGAGTGAGAAATATGGCGCAGGTCCTGGTTCTTGGCGCTACTCCTCCGGTGTGGGTAAAACAGGTGAGACCCCAGCCGTACAGTACAGATAATACGCAGACTGTGCTACATATTGCGATGTGAAGTGCCCTACCAGAGCATACTATCTCTTGATCTGTGGGCCTCGTTCAATAACACTGTAACCCCCATGACGCATGCCAAAAACGAAGCTCCGGGTGCCCCTCCAGAGTTGGTGTTATAAGGCAAGCTTGGAGAGAAGTCGCATATGTGACAAATCTATTTCATATCAAGCATCCTTTTTTCCTCCTCGACATAATTACACGAGTCTTGACCGTACTATAGCTAAAGTCCCTGGCAGGGCCATGACCTAGCTCCTCACTTGAACGACTTCGCACAGCGATAACTCTCCGCCTTTCCCGTATCCCCTTTGCCATCATACCTCGCCACCTCCGGCCACGGACACAAGATGCGATCAACACTAGGCCCCAATGGTGGTCCACCCGCACTCGGTGGCCCCGCTGCCGCCAGCCTGTCTGGTGCAATTCCCTCCTCCACCCATTTCACCAAGGGTCCAAACGCGTCGGTCGGCACAGGCCCAGCGAGGGGGTAACAGTGGCCCGCCCCGGGCGCCAGAAAGAGCCGATAGAAATCTTTGACAGCGCCCTTCCCGCCCGTCGTCTTGGAGACCTGTTGATAGTAATCGACCGTCCCCTCGGAGAAGACGATGTCATCCGCCAACCCCTGCCAGGTTATCATCTTCCCTCCTGCGGCCTTGAAGGCCGAGAGGTCGGGGTTGTTGATCCCGATGATGGAGTCGTATTGTGACTTTGCTTGGGCGAAGAGCTGGCGGAACTTGGAGTAGGTGATGGTGGAGGTGTCATAGGAAGGGTTGGCTTCGAGGAAGAGCTTGATCCAGGCGTCGGGGACTTGGAAGGGGAGGCCCACCGTTTTGCCCTCCGGTGTGACTGTGGTGTTGGCAGTGACGAGGAAGTCGGTCCCGGCGTTGAGCCCGTACCAGAGACGTTGGCCGCGGGCGGATCTGGGACCGTCGAGGATCATCTGGACGATTTTGGCGGTTTGGGATGTGATCTTGATCTGCAACTTCAGTGTCAACCGGAAAGCGTCAGAAATTGGATTGATGATTGTTCACAACTCACATCGCCACCCGGACATGTTACGCTCGTGCCGACTAATTCAGCCGGATCGAATCGGCAGGCATCGAGGTTACCAATCACGCCATCCGTCACTCCGTCGAGCGCGTCACATTTCTTCACCGCTGCACCTATGAAGGCATTATATTCGCACTGACTAGGGAAATAACCCTCGTTGTTCATGACCACCTGCGGCCACTCATCCGCGGTGATGAGACTGGGCCAGTTGATGGTTGGAGCAGCCGCGAGAATGCCGTCAAAGTCATCTGGAAAGAGTTGCGCCTCTGCGAGACCCTCCCTTCCTCCGGTGGAGCAACCACTCCAGTAGGAATACGCAGCTTCCTTGCCATAGAAGCTTTTGATCACCGCCTTGCCTACAATGGCCATATCGTGCAGACTGCGAGAAGCATAGTTGGTCAAGAGCCCGATGTTTGGCTTGCCGTCCGGCCCCAACGCCCAAGAGGAGGGATCAAAGAAATTGTCTTCATGCCCGCCATCAGTGCGAGAGGCCGCGTAATTGCCAGCCGCTGCTCGAGAGAGTTGGACCTCGCCGAAGGAGGTCGCCCAGCCGCCACCGCCGGTGGCTTGGAAGCGGCCATTCCATGTGGTCAGCGGGAGAAAGAGCTGCACGAGAACGCGGTCATTCACGCCTGGATGGGTGAGGAAGACGCTGACGTTGCACACATTGAGGCCAGATACGGTGTCCAAGAAGAAAGGTGGAAGAGGGGGAGAGGAGTAGTCGTGCACTTCAGCTCCACTGATTGAAAGGACCGTGGCTCCGGGCACTTCAGGGGCGGCGATGTTGGCACATGAAGAGGAAGAGTTGGTGAAATTGTTCGCCGTCACCAGATCAATCAAGAGCAAGGCGGATGCGCCGATGCATGAAATGAGTTGAGGGATTCGTTTCGCCATCTCGTTGCAATTCTCACTGGAGATTTCCGAGTCTGTTTGATCCTGAACGTCTGTCTCTGTCGAGTCTATTATTTATGGACTCATGCTGGCAATTTAAATATGCAAACATGGTTATCCACGTGTTTGACAACACGGGCCAAGTATTTCGCCCAGCCTGCGGGCAGAATATACATCGGACTTTGAGTTCCTCCATTTACGTTTCTTGATGTAGTGAATCTCAACACTAGGCCTCATCCCGTGATCGAGAACGTCATCTTGCTCCCCACAAGGATCACAATGCAGTCTAAATCTACCCGCTTGGCATCCGAATGAAGAGATCGAGGAAAAGTAAGCAGAATCAATCCAACATAGAATTCTACCAACGGAAGTGAGATTGAAGATGCAAGATCTCCGACTCCGAGGGTAAGCTTACATCCTAGCGCAGCGGTCAAACTGGGGATCTAAGAAGACATCCGTCTATAGAGACTGTTCTGGCCGTACATGGTTCTTCTCAAGAGTTACTCCGGCCTGCGTCGATCTTAGACCGCTTGGGACTACCTCAAGAAATAGCAATCTCTACGAAAGACCGACTCCCCACTGGTATAGGGGATCACGACACTGCTGGCAGTGTCACGACGATCACCACAGTTTTCCATTTTCAATGGGGACTGTACAAGGGTAAAAAGGGATGAAAACGCGGTTGAGGTCACTGGCTCTGATGGCTGCGAGGTTTGTGAGATGGCCAAGCAATTTGAGCAGGTATGGACGTCTTAAATCAACCTCAAAGCTATAATTTGGACGTCGAGAGTGGCACGTCATTGCCACAGCGAACTTGACCGACATCCCGCTTCCTCAGACCCAACTTCCAGACGCTGCAAGTCTAGATACAAGGAAGACCGCCTTCAATGTCTTCTATCCCAATGGGACCGGGTTGTAAAAGCTAAACACCTGCTTCGGATCCCACTTTTTCTTCAATGGCGAAAGTCTAGCTAGCTTCTTTGATGTGTACCAAACATTCGGTCCCTCATCTCCATGGGCAAAGCCCAAGTAGACTGCAGCAGGGCTGAACCCACTCACAGCCTGCAACTTTGTGCGTGCGGCTTGCGAGAAGGCGTCGACGTTCTTGTCGAGGTCGGGGTTGCCCGCTGTGTAGTAGCTCTCCAGTTGTCTGTGCAGCAAGAAAAGTCAGAGATGGCATAGCACGCAAATACGAGTGCACGAGAAAGAAAAAAAACCTACACGTGCGCCTTGATCTCCCGGTACGGATAGGCTGTGTCATCGTCATTCACAGCCAACACCTTTTGCTGCGGCCAGCGATGGATGACGAAGCTGGTGCGAATGTTGGGATATTGAGCATTGCGTTGGGACAGCTCAGCGAAGAAAGAGACCAGCGTGGGCACGTCTGTCTGCTTTAAGCCGACACTGTAGGCATTGACGTATTGCCCCTTATTACACACCCCTGCGTCCATGCCGAAGTAGGCGGTGCTGTCAATGTCCTTCCAAGCCACCATCTGGATCTGCTGCTGCACCGGTTTGAGATCGATGAAAGGTTGGAGGTATTTCATGCCTTCGTCTTGAGGGCCGAAATAATTGGCATTGATGATGAAGCCGGATTGATTGACAGCCGCCGAGTAGCCCACGGCAAAATTGACAGCCAGTAGCTCCGGCATGCCTGCATCGTACGACTTCAAGATGTCAAAAATCGACTCGGCCACGTTGCCCGCGAATTGGAAATTCGTCTGCAGCACCTGACCCCCGTTGGTTGCGTCAAAGACCTGATATGTTGCCGAGAGCACGATGCCGAAGTTCTGGCCGGCGCCCCGTAATGCCCAGAAGAGATCTGCATTCTCGGTCTTGGACACGGTGATGGCATCCCCCTTCGCGGTGACCAGCCTCACAGATTGCAACGTATCGATGAGTAAGCCGCGATGGCCCTGAAACACCGAGACCCCAGCTCCCAGGGTCGAACCCACAATGTTGACGCACGTAGCGGTCCCCACCTGGAATTCCTTGCCCGCCGCATACAGCGTGGGGATCGCATCATCGAAGCTGGCCGCTCCGCCCACGGTGAGGAGGTCCTTCCCCGCATCCAGCTGGACGGATTTGAAATTGCCCAAGTCGATGTCGAGACCGTACTTCACGTTCGCGAGCGTGATGGATGTGCCGAACCCGCCGCCGGTGGCGAGGAAGGAAATCCCCACTTTCGCGGCGATTTTGACGATGATCTTCATATCAGACTCTGTGGCTGGCTTGATCGCTCCCAAGTAATTCGGGGCCTCGTGTGTGGTCCATCGTTGTGCGACGGCGGGGTCGTTTGGTCTGTATATCGCTGTTTTGGGGGACACGCTCGATGCAAACATGGAATGGATATCGGGCGTCGCGGCGGCAGTGGCGACGCCGACGATGGCCGATAGGGTGCAAACCAATTGGGTGACAAGACCCATGCTGCGGGGGAGGATGTACATGATGATAATAAGACTGAGCACCTGTGCGGAGAGAGCTTCGGAGATATGCGAGCTGGCAGATGACAGGACACTTAGGTATCTCTGCACACTAGCAAGATCTCTCACTGCAGAAGATCGGATGCAAGATCTCTAGAATATGCAGGAACGAGACATCTCCTTATACATGGGAATGCAAGGCCAAGTACATGAACCTTTTCCCCTTTATCAAAACAAACGTCTCCAAGCTGTTCACAGTGCTACTACGCCTGCCCCGGCTTACGCCACCCTCGTCTTCCAAGGCTCACTACGAACGCCAACGGAGTAAGAAAGAAAGAACGAACGAGAGAAAAGAGAAGCAAGATCGTCAAGCCCCAATTCTAACCTTTCGCTAGCAGCCAACGCGGCTGGGCAGTGAATGAGAATGAGATGTGTAAGAGTGACAGAGTGAGTGTGTGTAAGAGAGAGAAGAGAATATTATCGTCAATCACCCAACCCCCCCAAAATCCTGCTCACAACAACCAAGCCCCAAAGCCAAGTGATCAAGTGGCCCGACTGCAATTACAGCGTTTAGCTTTTTTCTAAATCGTTCGTGCAAGGAGAAAAAAAAAGAACGGAGGCACGTGGTAAGATCGAATCCCGCAACTTCAAAGTCCGGGAAACGGTTGGATGGGATGGGATGGGATGGGCTGGGAGGGATCACTTCTTCCCAACCCAGAAAAGACCGGTTCGGAATAAATGGAGTATCTAGGTCACATATACTAGAATAATCTATAATATTTGACAGGGCGGGCGGGCGTACGCATGGTCCGCGCCACACAGCCACGTGGTGGTTCAGATCAGCCGCGTTCCTTCAATCGTAATTGATAATTAATATGTCCGAACGAAAAACCAAACAGTTCAGTCGGGTCTGACGCTTGCATTCCCCTTTCCCATCCCGGAATAATCGTTGTTATTATTATTATTATTGTTATCATCGCTCCTCCCACTCGTCGCAAAGAACTCCGGAAGCAACTTTGCTACTACCTTTACATCTTACGGAATTATGTTGTACAACAACAACAATAATAATAATAATAATCGTACACCACTTCAGGGGAAACGCGTTCCTCCGGCGTGAATAACCTAAGGTACGAGCCGCACAGTTGTAAGGGGGCGCAGCTACCCCTATGTTTGTACCTAACCTTATCTATTCTCGGGATGGAGTATTGGAAACTCCGGGGTTTCAGGGACGGACGGCGACGGGGTTTACCTACCTAGACCCCGATGATCATCCTACCTTTCTCTGTGATGTACGTACGTACGTTCGGCCTTTTGGGGAGGAGGGCGCAGGCACGGGCACAGGCACAGGCACAGACATAGGCACAGGCACAGGCACAGGTCTTGCCGCAGGAGGTCTGCTTGTTGGCCAATGAATCGGGGGAAGTCAGCTTGGCTCGTAAACGGGCCTTGACTTCCATTCTGCCTCAGGCTTGGATTGCGAGCACACCGAGGGAACAAGTTGAGCATGTAAGGCCCCGGGCTGTGGAGGAAATTCTCCATAGTTGGCTCTGGCATCTAGTGTGTAGGTTTGCGAGATTTGGGGAGCACCGAATGACGGGCGCATGCTGGCTTTTACATCTGTCTCGAGGGAGGAGCGGGCGGGGAGGGAAAATTCCAACCCGCAAAAGGTGTGATGACTGAGGGGTTGGTTTTGCGGTTGCAGAGATCCATCCGCCTCCTTCGACACGAAGACTTTTGTGGTATTGAATGGGGTGGTTGGAGAGAGGGGGGAGAAAGAATCTACGCAAGGGTTTTGGGGGATGTTTGGGAGCTCAAGCCCCTCGTCGTGGGGGTTTTAGGAGAGGTCAAATAAGTAGCTTAGGTGGGGATGGGGATGGTAGTGATGTTCTAGGAGTGTACTTTGGAGGGGAGATCTGGGGGAGATGGGAGATTTGGAGCAGCGATCGTCTGTGCTTGTTTGTTATTTGGGCATTCATGTCTTGGTGAGCTGGTGAGGTATATGTCTAGGCCAGCATCACAAGCAAATATGTGGGTGCAGACATGGCTCGAGTAGCATACGTCTTCGGGTTTTTCTGCCATGTCTATGGGTGTACATCTATCTGACGAGGCTCAAAGTCGAGCGCGTGGTGGATCTGGACGCGCTCCAGTCCGCTCTAATTCTAATGCGTCAATGAAAAAGATGGCCAATGTGTATCAAGGCTTACCTACCTGCTCATGCCCAATGACCTCCCGATCCAGACTCCGCCTCGACATCTCCATCGAATTCTGCCCGGCTTGGGTCAGGTCCCCATCCACCACCCTCTCCTTCAACCCTTCCTTCATCTCCTCATCATTTCCCACCTCCTTCTTCCTCAAATCCTTCCACCCCATGAAATAACTCAACACCAGCGCCACTAACGCCATCGGCGCCGCCAGATAGTAGATCCGACCTAAGCTCTTCGCGTACGCGACTAGTACCCCTTCCAATAATTCCGGGCGCACTACTTTTCGGAAATCGGTTGCACCAGCCGCAATGACGGCTGGCGCGCTGACGGCCGGGGCGTATCGGGGCAATTCGGTTTTGAGACTGTTGGTGAGGATCGTTTGGGCGAAGACCACCATGATGGCACCGCCGAACATTTGGGAGAAGACGAAGAGGCACATGCCGATGGGGACTTGCGGAGCGGGCAGGGTGGATTGGATCACAAGGATGGGCTGTGTTATTGAGGAAGGGGAAAGGTTTCATGGTCAGAAGTGGTCATCATTTGAGGCAAGGAGAAAATTGACGATGAAGGGGGCAACTTTCAGGGTAAAAGGGAGGACTCGAACGTACCATGGACATTGCCAAGCCACGCGACACACCCAGTAGGATTTGAAAGCCTACCCATTTACCGATCGAGGTGGCTGGCGAGAGGAGTGATAGGATACCACATGATATGGCGTTGAGGACCCCACCAGAGAGCATGAATGGTAAGTAGTAGCCGAAAGTTTGGACTAGGTCAATGTTAGCGGGCCATCCTCAAGGTTCAGTGCTGTATTGACGGACCCATCCTGCCAGCAATCATTGTCGTGACCATCTGTGGCAGTATATTCGCCAGGATATCAACACCGCTGATCAACGGTCTTTTGCCCAAGACCACCTGGAAGTATATGGGCAGATAGTAGGCAGTCACGAAGACCGTCCCAGCGAAGAAGAGATTCTGCGAACAGCTGGACCAGACCCCGCGATCCTTCAGGATGGAAAGTGGGATCATCGCATTGTCTCCCTTGTAGTAATTCCATGCAAGCCAGATGATGAATGCGACACCAGAGCCCCAGAATAGGCAGACAACGACATTGCTGTTCCAGGCAAATTGATTTCCACCGTACTGCAATGCCAGAAAGAACATGACTGATGCCGAGGCGAAGATTCCAAACCCAATGAGATCGAACTCGGAAAGCAGATTGCGTGCTACAACTCTCCAGTGTGGCTTGACGATCTTGTCTGGTATGTGTAGCAAGATGAAAACGAGAGCTACTGGCCCGCCGGCCGGAAGATTGATGTAGAAGCCTGTGGTACCCCCTCAATTAGGACCGGCCGGTACAATGTGATGTGCAGCAACTTACACCAGCGCCAGGTGGCATATTCCGTGATGGCTCCGCCGAGCAATGGACCGAATGCGATTCCAAGCATGCTCACTACGGTCCTATGTTAGGCGATCCGTCAGGATCAGGCCGGATTTGATGACTCACATGCCATTAGTATTCCCAGCAAGGCTTGATTGTGGGTCAGCACGTGGAGTCTTGCCGTCGATCATGACGGGTAGCCTACCTGGCTGTCTGTGCGGAGGAATGCAAGAGTTGAAGATGGTCAGAGCTCCATTCATCAAGCCTGAACCTCCCAGTCCAGCAATAGCACGACCAACGATCAGCATCTTGGACGAGCTGGCGACACCACAGAGTAGCGACCCTAGTTCGAAGAGGAACAGAAATGACAGAAACGCTTTCTGGAGAGGCACCGAGTGAGCAGGCAGAAGATTCGCTTGCAGAAGAAAAGCAGACCTTGGAGTTGAGGCGCATGTAAATGCGGCCTGTCAGTGGTTGGAGGGCGGCATTGGCGAGAGAGTAGGCACTGGCGTACCACCCAACATCCAGAAGTGAGTGGAAGTCGTTAGTGATGTACGGTATAGCCTGTTGAGAGCATCAGCGAGGATATCGGCTTAGAAGTAGATAGGGTCCAATAGCAGGGACGAACCGTGGCAAGAATGGTGACGTCGAGCATCATGAGGAAGTAAACAAGGGTGATGCATCCTAGTACAAGGGCGAGTTTGACGCCAGTCACATATTCCTCCTCCCCCGGCGGCTTTCCCACACTATCAGGTGTGATGGCGACTCCTCTCTCCGCCAGCTGAACCTTTTCTGGATTAGAACTCCAGGAATCGGCAGCGTTATGTGCAGCTGAGGGAAGATGGATATCCGTGGCCACCAGGCTGTCTACCACTGGCGGATCCATGATATAAGATATTAGGGAGAAGAGGTGATTTTAGGGAAAGGTTGAGACCAAGCGACATCACAAAAGAATGATAGCAGAGGGAAAAACTCAAGTGAGTGAAAGGTTGACGATTCATGCAAGGCATCGCAGGGCAAGCACGGCTGGTCTTCTTGCTTGGACTGTAACTCAACGGTGTAATCAGAGCCGAGGCGGATTGAAGTTGAGCCGATAATGCACTTATAGATGCCTTGGACCATTAGCGTACGAAAACGAAACATTTCTTTAGAAAAGGGCATCAATGTTGATATTAAGCCTCTCAGGCTGATATTAACCTTCTCAGGCTGAGTGAGGAGAGACTCGAGACATTCGGGACATTTCCAAAGACGCAAATTGTACCGATCGTGGTATCAGCATCTGTCAGTGGCGAGGGCAGTTGGCAGAGACATGAAAGGATCCTAAGGATCTGGTGATCCGGGAATAAGGAGTTGCATGACTAAGCAGTCGCTGGAACTAATATCCGAAGTGGACTTTTTTGCTTTTCTTTTCTTCCTCCATCATCATTGCTCCTTGCGACTGCTTAAGCATCAGTACATTCACTGTCACAGATCTCCTGCAATGCCTATGCACCATCTGGTCAAGGCATCATATCGGTACACAATTGAGAAACCTTCCGCTATGCATGCGAGATTCGGTGTTGTTGATACGTTGATTAAACCACCGGGTCTCGGAGTTTTTATTCCTGAAGCGACGGCTGCTTACTTACCATAATTCCATAGATCTCCAGAGATATTCATCTTTCGGGGTCATCTACGATGAAGTCGAAGAAGTGACATTGATCATGTATTCGTCGTCTAGGTATCCACCTCCAGTTTAACATCTCTGCTCTGTACTTGCTATTTGACCATCTCATCTCTTGTGCTGCCTTTCCTGTGGCAAGAAGCTCTTGCACAACCTCCATCACATAACCTCTCAGTCTATCCTATCTCGTTCAGTTGCTAACAATGCAGGATCAATCACGCCTTCAAGATGTCATGGGTCAATACCCTCAACTGAAGACGTACAACCATGGGACTGCACTGTTTGCGCTTCGCGATGATACATCTCGCCAAGCTGTCGCAGAAGCTATCGAGGCTGCAGCGGCCAAGATAGTCGCCAAAATCCCATGGCTTGCCGAGCAGGTTGTCCACACTGGCAAGACTGAGGGCTCTACAGGCCAGTATGGCTTGGCTCCCTGGCCTTCTGACGCCCCACCAAATACCCTCGTGCGCGTCAAGGACTGCTCCGACATCTGTCCTAGTCATGACGAGATCCTCAAGGCCAAAGGCCCGGCATTCCTGTTCAACGGTGCAGAAATCTGCCCAGTGCCCGGCTTTCCAATGACATACGATGAAGCCAAAATTGGGCCCGCGCCAGCTGTCATCATTCAACTCAATCACATCAGAGGCGGCTATCTCTTGACCTTTTCTAATCAGCACAATGTCATGGACGGTACCGGAATGTTCCAGGTCATTGGCCTGCTTGCCAGCATCATGAGTGGTGCCGATATTCCCCCATCCGCGGTTGAGCAGGGTAATCGAGACCGGAAAACGGTCATCCCTTTATTTGAGCCCCATGAGCCAATGCGCGACCACAGCCACCTTCTTGCGCCTCCGCCATCGCAATCGCCCTCGCCTCCTCCTACACCTCCGAAGGCACCAGCGACGTGGAACTATTTTCGCTTCCTGAAATCCAGCATCCCAAAGATCAAAGCTATGGCTACTGATCCGGATGGCTATGACGCCTCCGTGCCATTCATTTCGAGTAATGACGCCGTCTCTGCCTTCTATTGGAAGCGACTGGCTACGAATCGTGTGCTCAATGGCCAAGCCCCGACCGCAATGTCCAAATTCTCACGTGCTATTGATTCCCGAACAGCGATGGGTATCTCCACCGAGTACATGGGCCAGATGGTCTACTTCTCCGCTACTTGGTTTACCTTCCAAGACCTTGTGGATCTCCCGCTATCGACCATTGCATCAAAAATGCGCAAGAATCTCAACGAGGTGAACAATGAGTGGTCGGTTCGCAGCTACGCCACTTTCATTGCTGGCATTCCAGACAAGACGAAGCTGCTGTATGGCGGCCCATTCAATCGTTTTACCGATATTGCCTCTTCATCCATGGCCCAAGCGTCCTTGGTTCTTAAATTCGGCATCCTTGGGGAGCCGGAGTTGATCAGACGGCCTAACCTAGCACCCATTCCTGGAACGCTGTACTTCTACCCTCCAGAGGCCTCGGGTGACCTCAATTTGCTAGTATGCTTAGGTCAGCAGGATTTGGAGGCCATGAAGGCAGATGCTGAGTGGGGTCCATGTGTCGACTTCATCGGATAGGAGTAGCTTTAGATAAGGTAGGATCCTCTGTCAAGGCTTCCGGAGGACAGTCAGGATGAAATTACGTAAAGCAAAAACAATGTATGAGAAGACTACGTGCGCCAAGTGCCTGAGTATGAGCGGTCGATTATGAGCGATCGATCATGAGCTTTGATTGCTAAGGCGAAGACTGTTGCAGCAACCCATGCATCAGCTTGTTCGCAAAATCTTGCTACATTATTCTCGAGCTGCGAGCATACGACGTCATTCAGCGGGAAGCTTCACTACCCCATTCGATTTTCCATTAAGGCCCATTAAACCATGCGAGGTCATGGATGCCTGCAACGATCAAGTTGAAAGTCCTTTCCGAAGGAGCCTGTGCGCATGCGAGAGAATGTGTCGTATGTGCGGTGAGAAAGTCCGTCTTCGGCATTTACAACACTCGGTTCGCAAGCACCACCAACTCCGCTGTGAGACGCCTCTCGGATGAAAAAGATGTACGAGCTGAAACGCGTTTGAAAGAGACATAGATGATCAGCACTAAAGCCTGCAGAGTATGAAACGTACCGAAAATTACCGCAATACCGTAATATTTCCACATCCCAAAACGCTCATTCTCGACTCTTCTCAATTCTCCGAAAAGATCTCAATGGTTTCCGGAAAAACTCAAAGGAGCTCGCCGGCAAGGCGGCTTCAGCATCAGACACGTGGCACGGAAAGCAACAACGATGCTGGACCTGCGTCAGGCACGCTTGGTCTTGCGTACTCTCTGGCACTTACACGTGGCAGAACCGTTGGCCGATCCGAACAGCTGCAAGTCCAAGAACTTGCTCCGGTCCGTTCTGCAGGATCCATCAGGATGTTCGGATGCGTGTGTCTGCACTGTCAGGCTGACCGCCGCGTAGGACTTCACCGTCAGCCGCAGGGCGCTCCTTTGCAAGCTCCACGGATCGGAACAGCTCCTAAGCTGATAGCTGAGATACCTCAGTATGCATCTGCGAGCCTGACCGTCAAGGTTGCATGTCCTTCGCTACCGTGCCGCAGAGACAGAGGTGGGAGATGAATTGGCGTGCGGATGGAGAAGGCGTGTCGTGCGGACTTAGCGTGGTCATCGCCAGCTGTTCCACCTATCTTCTCGAGAACGACCCTGTTTGAGCTTATATACGCATCTCTTTCTTCAATCTCAAATTTCAACGATCATATTCTGTGACATCGTCAACCACATACTGTGAGGCTATCCAATAATCTCAGCGTGTCAACGTCCATTATGGACAACAACACCCCCATTGCCATTATTGGCATGAGCTGCAGATTCGCTGGTGATGTCACAAACCCCAGCAAGCTGTGGAATCTGTGTGCGGAGGGTCGAAATGCATGGAGCGAGATTCCCTCATCCAGATTCAGTATGGAAAACATATATCATCCCAACCACGCAAAACCTAATACTGTACGAAGTTCCTGCCGATATACGTCCGATTGGCCACACAGGCTGACTTGTGATGCAGTCAAACGTCAAAGGAGGACACTTCTTAACCGAGGATGTGGGCCTGTTTGATGCCAACTTTTTCAACTTCTCTTCGGAAACCGCGGCGGTGGGTCGCTTTCACAAAGAGTAGACGCCCTACCTGACATTATCACAGAGCTTAGACCCGCAATTTCGATTACAGCTTGAGACCACTTACGAAGCACTGGAAGATGGTTTGCCTCTCGTCCCATCACACGAGGAAAATGATTGTTCGACTGATCCCAATTCGCACAGCTGGCATCTCCCTCCAACAAGTTGCAGGATCCGACACATCGGTATTTGCCGGTGCATTCTTCAGAGACTACTACGACGCCCAGTTCAGAGACCCAGAAACACTACCCAGATTTCTCCTCATGGGAGTCGGTTCCGCCATGGCATCGAATCGAATCTCCCATTGGTTCGACTTGCGGGGGCCTAGCATGTCAATCGACACCGGCTGCTCTACTACCCTCACGGCCTTGCATCAGGCTTGTCAAAATTTACGTTGCGGTGAATCGAGAATGTCAATCGTTGGCGGTGCCAATGTTATGCTAAATCCTGATAATTTTGTTTCGATGTCAACTCTAACGTGAGTGATTCGAGCCTCTTCCGAGATGCAAACTCATGACTGTTTCAGGATGCTTTCGCCTGCTGGGAAGTCGTACACCTTTGACAGTCGCGCCAGTGGCTATGGTCGCGGTGAGGGTTCGGCTACAGTTGTACTGAAGAGGTTAGAGGATGCTCTCAGAGATGGAGACCCGATCCGATCCGTCATCAGAGCGAGCGGATCCAATCAGGATGGCAAGACTGATACCATCACCACGCCGAGCCAAGAGGCTCAACAGCAACTCATTCGGGCTGTCTACGAGAAGTCGGGGCTCGACCCTGCACACACTGCATACTTTGAGGCCCACGGGACGGGTACTCCGACTGGTGATCCAATAGAAGCTCGAGCAATCGCCTCGGTCTTTCAACAGAGAAAGTCGAAGAAACAACCGCTCCTCATCGGCTCAGTGAAGACGAACATTGGCCACACGGAGACATCCAGTGGTCTTGCAAGCATTATCAAGGTTACCAAGGCCCTCGAGAATGGCCAAATCCCACCAAGTATCAACTACGAAAAACCTAACGACAGACTGCATCTAGATGAGTGGAACATGAAAGTCTGCAAGCCCGTGATTCTCTGAGTTTATGTCTTTGACGCTAATGTGGAGTAGGTGGTCACTGAGCTCCAGCCCTGGCCAACGATTGGCGGAGTACGACGTGCGTCAGTCAACAATTTTGGATATGGAGGCACAAACGCACATGTCATCATTGAGGATCTTGAATCCTACTTCTACTCAACGCTCCCCAGGCTCAGCAATGCAATCTCCATCGGAGAGACCAATGGGCACTCGGCGATTATCCCCAATGGGTCGAATAACGGTCATACTAATGGACCCGCCAACGCCACCACCAATCGGCAGAGCAATGGTGATACTAACGCCCATGCTGAAGCAAAGGTCGCGGGGTATCGTCACGGTGATATCGATGGACTCAGCAATGATTCCGCCAATGACTCAAACACATCAGACACTGACGAGCTCAGCAATGGCTCGACTGATGGCACGAGTTCACCTGAAAGCGCTGAGCCTGTGAAAGGAGCCCTCAATGGACTTAGCAGCGATGAAGTTGAAGCCTTCACCAAAGCCAAAGTCCACAAGTCGAGGAGTCGTGAAATGAACCCAACCTTTCATGGGGCGAATGGTCATTCAGGGTCTGGATGGACCAACAGCGTTACCAATGACCCAAGCAGTCATTCTCCAAGGCCACAATCAAGACTGATCGCTCTCAGTGCCAAGGATGAGTCGACTACTCAGACCATGGCTAAAAATCTGAAGAGCTACCTACAAACCATGAAGGTCAAGGATGAGGAGCTTTTCCTTGACGATCTGGCTTATACTCTGGGTCAGCGAAGATCAGTATTTTCTTGGGTAGCAGCTCAGCCAGTCCAAAGCATCTCCGGTCTCATCAAAGCCATAGATATGGAGCGATTCACACCCGCACGAAGCACCGAGCGTCCAAAGATTGGCTTTGTGTTCACTGGGCAAGGCGCGCAGTGGTGGGCAATGGGACGGGAGTTGATCGATACCTACCCTGTCTTCACCCAGTGCTTACGAGAATGTGACGAGTACCTGAAAGATTTTGGCGCAACCTGGTCTATGATGGGTGAGAATACCTTTTTTGATGCTTCTGACAGGAGTGCTAATGCGGAGCAGAGGAACTTCAGAAAGACGAAAGGACATCAAGAGTCAATGACATAGCGCTGAGCATGCCTCTCACAGCCGCGCTTCAGATGGCTTTAGTTCAGCTTCTTCGATCTTGGGGCATCACTCCGACAGCAGTAACGAGCCACTCCAGTGGTGAAATAGCGGCCGCGTATGCCGCAGGTGCTTTGACCCTGAAAGCAGCTACGGCAATCGTCTACGCCCGTGCAAGTTCGGCTGGTAACGCTGTACCCGGCGCATCTCGAAAAGGCGGCATGATGGCGGTCGGAATGGGGGCCGAGGAAGTGCAACAAAGATACATTGACCGCGTCAGATCGGGCAAAGTTGTCGTGGCGTGCTACAACAGCCCAACAAGTATCACAGCATCTGGCGACCTAGCAGCCGTGGAAGAATTGGAGACTTATCTTAAGGAAGACAATATTTTCGCCAGACGCCTAAAGGTCCCAGCTGCGTATCACTCACACCATATGCAAGACATTGCTGCGCCCTACCTCGAGTGGCTTCAGAAGCTCGTCGAGCCAGAAGAGTGTTCGCTGACTGCTATATATTCTTCACCGACCACTGGCGCCCGCATGATATCTGGAAAGGAGATCAGCAGCCCCGAGCACTGGGTGAAGAGCTTGACGAATCCGGTTCAATTCATCGAGGCATTTCGTCAGATGTGCTTTGCTGATTCTTCGTCGAAGACACCCGATGTTAATATGGTCATCGAGATTGGGCCCCATGCCGCTCTTTCGGGCCCCATCGCTGATATAATGGCGCTGCCCGACCTCAAGCAGCTTACGATACCATACGCGACTTGTCTTGTGCGCAAGAGTAGCGCGGTGGAAACGATGCACACTTTAGCTTGTGAACTGAGGCGAAGCGGCTACCCTGTGAAGCTGGAGGCGGTCAACTTCCCGCATGGTAAAGATCACGTCCAGGTCCTGCAAGACCTCCCCCCCTATCCTTGGAATCACCAGACTCGCCATTGGGTTGAACCGCGGACCAATCAGACGCACAGGCAACGACCTCATGCTCCGCATGATCTTCTGGGCTCTCTTGTCATTGGGACTAACATGCTCGCACCAACATGGCGACTGAACATCCGGCCTTCAGACGTTCCGTGGGTGCGAGACCACCAGGTGCAAGGAAACATTGTCTATCCCGGTGCAGGGTACATATGTATGGCTATTGAGGCCATATGTCAGCAGTCACTCAATGTAGTTGACAAGCATCTGTCTGGGTATCGGCTTCGAGACATCGATATTCAACAAGCACTCTTGATCCCAGACTCAACCGACGGCGCGGAGGTCCACTTGACACTTCGTCCAGCTCCCGAGAAGTCTCTTCTTTCACCCGGCTGGAAGGAGTTTCAAGTTTACTCAGTCACACCTGAGAACAAATGGTAAGCAGCGTTCTTCCCCTTTCCCTCAATGTCATCGGAGCTTTGCAATGCATAAAAGAATCCTGGCTTCACGGTTCACTTGATTTGTCGAAATTTAAAGTCGTTTTCCTCTGGTTTATCCTATACTCCTGTACCGGATAAGGCAATGCTGACTCAGTTAGGCTTGAACATTGCAAGGGCCTTATCTCGGCGGAGTACAGGGATGAACATGGACAGATACCTGCGGTTATGGAGGTCAGGAAGACCACAGAGTATCGTTTGCGTATTGACCCACGTGATGTGTATCACTGCATGCGATCAGTAGGAATTTATCACGGGCCGATCTTCCAAAACATGAAGGCCATTCGAGCTCGGCATAATGAGTCTGTTTCCACATTTGTGATTGCGGACACGGCCGCAACAATGCCGGAACGTTTCCAGCATGAGCACGTACTCGAACCCACCACCTTGGATTCCATCTTCCAAGCTGCATTCACGGCGCTCCCGGGCGCCGGATCAAAAATGACATCCCCTATGATTCCGAAATCAATCAAAACGCTTTGGGTCTCTCATGACATCGACCGCAAGCCGGGTCAATTGATGAAGGCATATTCTGATATCAACATGGCAAATGCCCAGAAGTTTAGCACCAACATCGCGGTTGTTGAAAGTGACGATGATAATATCGCGTCAGCGAGCCCGGTCATGACGGTCGAAGGATTCACATTTCAGTCTATTGGAAACACAGTCTCGCAAGAGACCAATGCTTACGCAAATGAGAAACTCAGCGCTGTGAAGTGGGCGCCAGACGTTTCATTGATTAAGCCATCGTACCTGCAAAGACAGCTCTGTTCCGCAATTGATCCAAACGAAGCTGAGACCTTACTGGATCTAAGACGACTTTGCTATTATTTCATACGTGACGTCCTGTCCCAGGTGACCACCAAGGATATCAGCCAGCTAGAGAAGCATCACAAGAGATTGTATGTCTGGATGAAACTTCAAGCCGAACTAGGGCAACGCAATGAGCTGGCACCTCAAAGTTCAGAATGGGTACACCACGGCCCAGAAGAAAAGGTGAAGCTGATTGAGAAGGCCAATACTGCGAGTCTGAACGGCACGATGCTGTGTAGACTCGGCCCTCAGCTTCTAGCCATGCTGCGGCGCGAAGTGACGCCACTGGAGCTGATGCTCGAAGACAAACTCCTGCACAAGTACTATAACGAGGGACTGAAGTGGGATCGCTCCAGTCGTCAGGTCGGCGAGCTGGTCAAGCATTTCGCGCACAAGAACCCTCGAGCCAAGGTTCTGGAGATTGGCGGTGGTACTGGTGGCACAACAACACATGTCTTGAATGCTCTAGGATGTGAGGAGCCCCTTGCTGGCTCGTACGACTTCACGGATGTCTCATCAGGCTTCTTCGAAGCAGCGCAGGAGAAGTTCAGCAACTATAAAAGCTTGGTGAGATACAAGAAGCTGGACATTGAGCAAGATACCGCCAAACAAGGATTCGAGGATGGCTCGTATGATCTGATTGTCGCTTGCCAGGTTCTACACGCAACCAAGTCAATGGACAGGACCATGGCAAATGTGAGGAAACTGTTGAGGCCAGGAGGCAAACTCGTCTTATTTGAGACCACTCAAGATCAAATGGACATGGAGCTCACGTTTGGTTTACTGCCAGGCTGGTGGCTGAGTACGTGTCCGTCCCCTTGCAAGTATTCTGCATGCTAATACTCGACAGGTGAGGAAGAAGAGCGAAAATACAGCCCATCCCTCTCTGTAGACATGTGGAATCGTGTACTATCAAGGAACGGGTTCAATGGAGTTGAGGTAGATGTGCACGACTGCGAGAGCCCTGATCTGTACACCTTCAGCGTCATGATGTCAACAGCAACCTCGACTGCTCCCTCCTTCAACTCTGACGTGGTAATGATCACAGGTCATCCAATACCACAGGAGGCTTGGCTTGATGAGCTCAAGAATGCGATAGCTGGCGTGACGGGTGCAGTACCAGCGGTCGAGACTACAGAATGCGCGAAGGTGGATGATAAGGTCTGCATCTATCTCGGAGAAGTTGGTCATTCTGTCCTCTCAGATCCACACCACATCCGGTTTGACGCAATCAAAGCCCTTTGCACAAAGTCCAAGGGTGTACTGTGGATCACCCAAGGAGGCGCGGTCGACTATGAGAGTCCCAATGCCAGTCTGAGCACCGGCTTTCTCCGCTCACTGAGGGTTGAGTATGCCGGTAAACGGCTGATCAACTTAGACCTCGATCCAAAGCAGAAGGTTTCTGCTGCAACTATTTCAGACGTCTTTGAAAAGGTCTTCGACTACTCTACCAACGCCCCGACTAAAGATTTTGAATTCGCGGAACGTGACGGCACAGTCCAAATCCAAAGATATGTTAAGGACATCGAAAGGAACAAAGCCGTCTTTCCGGACCCAGCCAACCCCCCAACTACCGAGCTTGAACCTTTCCACCAGCGTGATCGACCATTACGTCTGGGTATCCGAACGCCCGGTTTGATGGACAGCCTCGCCTTCAGTGACGATCCTGATGCTGCAACAGAACTACAGGCACAGAGCGTTGAAATTGAACCGTCAGCGTTCGGTCTCAATTTTCGTGACGTCTTGGTCGCCATGGGCCAACTGGATGGTCAATATATGGGCTTTGAATGTGCGGGCGTTGTGACCCGAGTTGGGGCTGATGCAGCATCCCAAGGGTTCAAAGCAGGGAATCGAGTCGCTGCACTGATGAGAGGTCATTACTCAAACTTGGTCCGAGTGGACTGGACCAGTGCCGTTCACATTCCAGACGACATGACATTTGAGACCGCCACCACTCTGCCCATGTCCTACGCCACCGCCTACTTCTGTCTCTTTGAGATGGCTAGGATGCGAAAGGGCGAGAGCATCCTTATTCACGCCGCGACTGGAGGCTTCGGCCAAGCTGCAATCGTCCTGGCCAAACATATCGGTGCCGAAATCTTTGTGACCGTTGGTACGGAGAAGAAGAGAGATTTCGTCATCAAAAAATACGGCATCGAGTCCGATCACATCTTCTCCAGCAGAGACACATCTTTCGCTCCTGGCGTCCTAGGCATGACACACGGCAAGGGCGTTGACGTCGTTCTCAATACCCTTGCAGGCGCTCTCTTACAAGAGAGCTTCAACTGTGTCGCCCAATTCGGTCGCTTCATCGAAATTGGGAAACGCGATCTCGAGGCCAACAATTATCTTGAGATGGGCGCGTTCACTCACGCGGTATCTTTTGCCTCCATCGATCTCCTACAGCTGCAGGAGTTCAAGGGCGCTGATGTCAGCCGCGTGATGAAGGAGATCATTCTCTTGTTCAATGAAAAGGTCATTGCTCCGGTCGAGCCTGTCACTGTCTACCCACTGTCCGAAATCGAGAGGACGTTCCGGCTCATGCAGGCGGGTAAACATATGGGAAAGATTGTGATCTCGGTAAAGCCGGATGACTTGGTTCCAGTGAGTTGTCTCCAATGATACCCTCATGGAGGAAATGCTAACAGCTCTTTCAGGTCCTGCCACAAGTCCCCAAAGCTAGGCTTCGATCTGATTCTTCCTACTTGGTTGTTGGTGGCCTTGGCGGTATCGGTAAATCCGTGTGCCATTGGATGGTGGAGCGAGGTGCCAGAAACCTCATTGTTCTATCGCGCAACGCAAATGCGCAAGAGAAAGCTCGACCCTTCCGGGAGGAGATGGACAAGCTCGGCTGCAAAGTCAAAGCCATTGGTGCCGACATCTCAGACAAAGCTTCCTTGTCAAATGCTCTACTTGAGTGCAGCCAGGAAATGCCGACCATTCGGGGTGTCATTCAAGGTGCCATGGTTCTTCAGGTATGGAAGACTCCCGATACCACCCCCCTGCTCCCCGCCGTCTTATTCGAACTAGAAAAATGACTGACTGTACTAAAGGACTCCATCCTCGAACAAATGACTATCGACATGTACAAAGCTGCTATATACCCCAAAGTCCAAGGGTCCTGGAATCTGCATACTCACTTCTCCCCCTCCTCCGTATCTCCATCCCAAAACCCCTTGGACTTCTTCATCCTCCTCTCCTCCCTGGCGGGCGTGGTCGGCTTTGCCTCTCAATCCAACTACTCCGCAGGCGGCACGTTCCAAGACGCCCTTGCGCGCCATCGCACTGCTCGTGGGCTCCACGGCGCCGCGATCGACATCGGCATTGTGAAATCTGTCGGCTACGTCTCGGAGAACGAGGAAACAGCCGAACGCCTCCGGAAATCAGGACACACCATCCTTTCCGAATCGGACGTTCTAGGCGCGATCGAATCAGCGATTGTCATGCCGCCCCAAACGCAAATCATGTTAGGTCTCAACTCCGGCCCCGGGGCGAACTGGGATGATGCGGGCATGTCGCGCGACTCCCGCTTCTCATCCCTCAAATACCGCGACTCCGTCCACGGCGATGCTGCCACCTCCACCACCAAAGCAGTAGCATCCGGCGACCTAGGCGGCCTCATCGCCGCCTCCAAAACGTGGGACGAAGCCGCCGACGCGGTCATCAAAGCGATAACCAAGAAGTTGATGAACATCTTCATGATCAGCGAGGCCGAGATTGCGCCGTCCAATTCGTTGAACGAGTACGGTGTTGACAGTCTCGTGGCGGTGGAGT
The DNA here is from genome assembly GCA_019925105.1 of Niebla homalea. Lineage (NCBI taxonomy): Eukaryota > Fungi > Ascomycota > Lecanoromycetes > Lecanorales > Ramalinaceae > Niebla > Niebla homalea. Next base: position 3,044,804 of record JAHGAU010000001.1, read on the forward strand.
TGCGGAACATGTTGGCGTTGAAGGCGGGCGCCGAGGTGAGTATCTTCGACATTATGCAGAGCGTGAGTATCGCCGGACTTGCGGGCTTGGTGGTGGGCAAGAGTTCGTTCCTGGAGCCGGGGCTGTTGGCGGAGGAAGGCACAAATTAGGAGTGGGTGGGTGTGTTTGGTCGCGAGTTGGCTTGCGAAGGGAGCTTGATCTGCCATGGATGAGACTTACCTATTGGAACTCTGTGGGGGTGAACGGGCTGCAGCGTGACTCGAATCTGATATCTGTTGTTCTTGGTTACGAGTACTCGGTGGAGTCGCGGGTAGACGCGCTGTTTCTTTTTTTAGCATGACTTTTGTATAGGCCTCATCATCTTCGCCACCTCTCTTATTAACCTGCACCAGTTCTTGCGGTCCAAATGCTTCAAAGCGTGATGCATGCGCTTTGCGATGATCAGCTGATCACCACATCTGTCATCACCCTACCAACCAAGAACACGAGTGTGCGCATCCGAATGCAGTATGCAAACCCCGCTCACCTGTGTGTGCACATACATAAGTCATAAGTGAACTTCACCAATTGGATCACTCCCACCCCCCATCCCTTTCTCTCACTCGCCGCCACATTACTCATCGGCTCGGAGTATTACCGCGGCGCGAATGGGTGGTGTGTGCTGATTGCGTGTTGTAAAAGCGGTAATACTACCCAACAGCGCCCCCCTCCCCCATAAAGAGAGCGTCAAAACCCCCCCAAATCCCCCAGCTCCAACCTACACCTCCATCCCCCCTTTTCTACCCAAACACTGTTTCTTTGGGACGGACTCCACTGATTGTGTGAATAACCAACTTACCAACACAGCCCAACCCATCATCATCATCATGACCATCGCAGCAGCAGCCGCACCCCCCCACATCGCAATCGCCGGCGGCGGCATCATCGGCCTCGCCCTCGCCCTCGGCCTGCTCCGCCGCGGCATCCCCGTCACCATCTACGAGCAGGCCTGCGGGTTCCGCGAGATCGGCGCGGGCGTCGCCTTCACGGCGAATGCGATCCGGTGCATGGGGCTCGTGCACCCGGGCCTCGTGGAGGCGCTCCGCCGGGTGGCGACGAGTAATGGGGATGGGAGGGAGGAGGGGGATGGGGATCATCTGTGGGTTTGTTCTTTTTTTTCTTTCTATATACCTCCTTTTCTTGGTATGGTGAGGAGGAGGAGGAGGAGGAGGTGGAGGAGGGAAGAGTGGCAGATCGGAAAAAGGATGTTAATTATGGGATGGGTGGTTTCTGATATGATACAGGAGATGGGTCGACGGCTTCCATGTCAATGAGGAAGATGAAGCTCAGGAGAAATTGCTGTACACCTTGTTTGTGGGCGCGAAAGGGTTTGAAGGGTGTCATCGCGCGCATTTCCTGGATGCGTTGGTCGAGATCGTTCCTGAAGGGGTGGTGCAGTTTGGGAAGAGGGTGGATGCGGTGGAGGAGGTTGTGGGCGGGAAGGTGAGGATGAGGTTCGTCGATGGGACGAGTGCGGAGGCGGATGCTTGTAAGCTACCACCCAACAATCCCGTTGACTCCCCACCTTCCCATCTCCTCATCAACAGATGTTCTTGCGGAGATGTTGACCAAGGGGGATGTAATCAGTAATCGGCTGCGACGGCATCAAATCTCGCGTCCGCGAACTTCTCCTCGGCCCCTCCAACCCAGCATCTTACCCGCACTACACGCACCGCATCGCCTTCCGTGGGCTCATCCCCATGCCCGCCGCCGTGGCCGCGATTGGCGAGTACAAAGCTAAGCGTCAGCACATGCACATCGGTCCGAATCAGCACATGTTGCACTTCCCTGTGGCTGGGCAGACGTTGATGAACTTTGTGGCGTTTCTGCCTGATCCCAACGAGTGGCCCGATGACGCGAAAATGACGGCGCCGGCAAAGAGGGAGGAGGTGGTTGAGGCATTCAAAGGGTGGGGACCCACCTGCAGGGCTATCACGCATTTGTTGCCCGAGGAGTTGGACAAGTGGGCGATTTATGACTCGTACGATCATCCCGCGCCGTTCTATGCCAAGGACAGGATCTGTCTTGCAGGCGACGCGGCACATGCTTCCGCGCCTCATCATGGGGCGGGCGCAGGAATAGGCATCGAGGATACATTGTGTTTGTCGACGCTTTTTGAAGATGCGATGGCAGCGAGCCAGAAGGGTGAGGTGGCCATGGACCAAGCGATCAAGATGGCATTCCAGACATTCCAGGAGGTGAGGCATGAGCGTAGTCAGTGGCTTGTGCAGAGCAGTCGAACGATCTGTGACGTGTATGAGTTCATGGATCCCCAGACGGGGACCGATGTGGAGAAGCAGTTTGAGGAGATCCAATGGAGGAGCCACAAGATTTGGTATTTTGATATCGAGGGCATGGTGAACGAGTCGAATGAAGGGTTTGCGAAGAAGGTGGAGGAGCAGAAAATGAGGGCTGCCCAGCTGGTCGGAGAGGACGGCAAGCTAGATCGCGCATTGTTCTGGCAGCGAGCTTTAAGTGAGATCGATTCGGTTGGTGCTTAGTGGGGGATCTGCTCACATTTAGACTTCGGAATCATCTCATCAGTGTAGAGTATCAACTTATTGCAAGACTGTGCTGTTTGATCTAATGAGAATGCAATCTGTGCTCCACCTGAGACTCACTGATGTGGCTAAACACCCTCTCACCGACTGCTTTGGATACCTGCATGATGGGGTGATGCCTCGCCTTTCTGAGGCACCGACACCTCAACGTGTATAATCGATCTCAATCCCCAGTCTCCACATTTCATCGAGTTGATGTGTGGGTGGTAGTGCAGTATGCTTATGCTCACTTCTCGTCTTCTTGTCGACAAAAGGAAGCTCTCCCCATTGTGTATACTCAAGAAGCTTAAGTGCTGTAGATGAAAACCTGAGAGACTAGGCCAATTTCCCCGGCGCATAAATACAGAAGTGACCAATAAGCAAAGCACACCGCTCTCGCGTGACTCAGTTCACGGGACCTGTGAGATGAGGTCCCAAGATACGTTGACACTTCTCAACAAGCTCAATGCATTCTCAATGCTAATTAGTATAGTACGTGACAGAGTCAATGACAATAGACGTTGTACTCTCATCAACGATCCCCTTATCGTGAAGTTCAATCGCCACGGCCCAGATACCCATAGCATTAAGAGTGCCCACAGATAATGGCGCTAGAGCGTTACGACCTCGCAAGCAATAAGTGAGCAGCTCGTCTGGACCTCCAGACCCGTGGCTTTGCCATTGGTGTGTATCCAAAAATGGATATTCTACAGGCGGGAGCGTTGGAATTGCATGATTCAAGCGGGGTGGAACTGATGACAGAGAATTTGAGCCGTCTAGATTGCAGGTAAGAATGGATTGGAAGAAGATGAAGGCTTAGGGTACAGACAGTCTTTCAAATGATCAAGCCACAGGCGCCCGGGGCTAGGCGTCTGCTTAGACATCAAACCTCAGCTTGGAGCGGGTATGCCTGTTACTAAGGATCGCTACCATGTGTCAAATGTAACGAAGAATCTATTATTCATAGAACGCAACAAGCGTTTGACTGATCAAAGATAGCAGCTGACGTCATTTCAAGATCTGCTAGCCCAGAATGGCTAGGACTTCCGCTCTTTGCCAAGCCCGTTCACCGCCATCTTTGTATTTCTGCTTTCACCTTCTCTGGGAACGACATGGTGACGGCGCTAAGGCATCAGCTAATCAAGTAAATGTGTCAGCATTGACGGAGGATTGAGGCCGTTCTCAGTAAACTGCAAGCTTGCCGATAGGTCATCAGCCTTTTCACCATTTGCTCCGGGGAGATCAGATTCGAAAACTAACCTTTCATGGCCAAGATAGTTAACCTCTTAAACAATGGCCGAAGCAATAGCTGTTATAAGCTTGGTCCATACCATCATAGATCTGACCGATTTTGGTAGGAAGGTAGTGAAGAGGCTTTCTGAGTTCAAGGAAAATGTTCAGGAGCTGCCAGAGGCCTTTCAACACATCGGCAACCAACTGCCTATCCTGATGCGCATCGCCAATAGCTTGGAGGAACGAGCGAAAAACGGTGACTTCGCCCCAGATGCCCAGAAAGACCTGGAGCAAGTCATCAAAGCCCTCAAGAAGGAGCTGCTCGATCTAGACGATCTGCTTGGCAAGATCCTACCCTCTGCCCGGGCTTCAACCTGGGAGAAGGGCGTCAAGGCGGTCAAAAGTATCAAGGCTCAGAAGAGCGTCGACAGCTACTCTGCAGTCATCCAAACTTATGTTCAGACTTTGAGTAATTTCCAGGTTGCTGATCATGCTAACCAAATGCGAATCATCATCGATTTCATAAAACAAAAGAGACTGGCCGAGCCAGAGCCTCGGCTCGAATTGCCTCATGTCACACCTCCAAGGAAACCTGTATGGATGCTCGAATTTGACGGTGATGAGGATTTTGTTGGCCGTGAGGAGACAATTGCTGAGGTTTCAAGAAAGTTCGACGCCAATGTTTCCCGTGTAGCCATTGTTGGAGTTGGAGGCGTTGGGTATGTTCTGATACCCTCTGATTTGTCCCCTGACTGACGAGCTGGTTGCTCCAGTAAGACTCGCATAGCCATCGAGCATTGCCAGAAACGAAGACAGCAGGATCCCGATCTAGACATCTTTTGGATCCATGGAACCAGCAGAGCAAAGTTCGAAGCCGCTTATCGAAAGCTTGCAAGACTCATGAAAATGCCGGGCCTGGAAGACAAAGATCTCGACCTTTTGCAGCATGTCAAGGACCACTTGAGCGAGACCACGGATCGTCCTTGGCTGATGGTGCTCGACAATGCAGATGACTACCACCTCTGGCTGAAACCTGGCGGAGCATCAGACAGATCCAAAAAGCCCCTCATTGACTACTTGCCGCGCTCGACTCCAGCTGCTCACGGCAAAATCCTCATCACGACGCGCGATGGCCAGCTAGGTCTGAGATTAACCGAGGGCAAGTCTGAGACGGTACAAGTGAATAAACTCGGTGCTAAGGATGCAGCATGCCTACTTCGAGCCAAGCTGCTGGAAGGCAAGAGTTTGTGCGATGAGGATGCGGATGAGCTCACCGATGCTTTAGGGCATCTGCCACTGACAATCACACAAGCGGCGGCATACTTGAACGAGATTGGGACCAGTGCAGCTGAATATCTGACCGACTTTCGGCAGGGCCTGGCTGATATCCCTGAGCTGCTAGCCAACAGCATTGATGATCCTAATCGCGATCGTGACACTTCGAATTCAGTCTTTCAGACGTGGAGGCTCTCTTTTGAGCAGATCTCGAAGCAAAGCCCACGGGCGGCTGAAGTCTTATCACTCATGGCAATGCTTGACCGGCAAGGAATATCGCAAGATCTTCTGCGCAAAGAAGGGGAATCCATGCTCCAGTTTCGGGCTGCGATTTCAAAGTTGAAAGCGTTCTCCTTCATTACTGAGGAGAAGAAGATGTCTAAGTACAGCATGCACCGACTGGTACAGCTCTCGACACAGCAGTGGCTGGAGCACCTTAGTAGCGTACTCCAATATCAGGGGATCGCCATCATAGCCGTCTCTAGCTGCACTCCACGAGTTATGAGTTTTGATATCTGGCCCGTGTTTGTCGAGTTGAGACCTCACATTAATACAGTACTCGAGTACGACGTCTCTCACCAAGAGATCCTGGTCCACCGCGCCGTCATCCTGCATGGTATCGGACATTATACAATGGAGCAAGGCGAGATAGAAATTGCGCAGAATCTGTTCAATGAAGCTCACGCTATACGGCTCGAACATCTTGGAACTGAACACGAAGATACACTGACCACACTATCAGTTCTAGGTGTATGCCTCAATAAGCTGGCTAAATGGTCGGAAGCCCGACCGCTGCAACGCGAGGTCCTGGATAGATGTTATAAGGCACTTGGTGGCAGCCATCGCCTGACCCTGAAAAGCATGTCGAGACTCGCTACTACACACAATAGAGCAGGCGACAATCTTGGCTGCCTGGAGCTACAACTCGAGGTCTTGAAGCAAATGGAATCCGAGCTTGGTCCCGAGGACCTCGATACTCTCACCGAAATGAGCAATCTCATGTACACGCTCAACAAACTACACCGCTGGGATGAAGCCAACAGAGTCGGCAATCGTGCACTGGAATTACGCACCAAAGTTCTTGGCCCAGAGCACCCTGACACTGTAACAATCATGGCGGGCTTGAGCATCACATACAACAAACAACGTCGCTGGAACGAAGCGGTGGAAATGGAAGAGCGCGTGCTCCAACTACGTGAGGATGCACTTGGCCCCGATCATCCCAAGACTTTACAAGCAATGGAAAATCTTGCCCGCAATTACGGCTATCAGAGCCGCCCCAGAGAAGCGGAGCAGCTACTCCGTCGGGTCGTTGAAGTGCGATTACGCACAAAAGGTCCTGAGGATACCATGACCGCTCGCGCGCAATCTGTCCTCAATCGCTATGAGCAACAGAAAGATGCTCACCTCAATGTACTCTCTGCGGAGTCAGGATGGTCACAGAGGGGTTGGCCAAAAGGGCGCTCCACACCTTGGCCGAGAGGAAGGGGAGGCAATCGAGGATATCACAGTCGTCAAGGCTCACGTGGAGGGAGTCAAGGGGAATCCCTAAGCGGCAGCCCAATTGGGTCAAACCAAGCGACTCCCGGTTCGACCAAAGAGCAACAACAAAGACGTAGTAGGCGGGCCGACAGAAGCCCGCCGCCGCCATACACTGCGAGGGATCTTAGCGGTAGCTGGAGGAGGCAGTCATGAACATACGGGTTGAGGTTCTATATCACGCAGATAATGAAACATGACAGATAATTCGCAAAAAAATATGGCAAGGTGACTGACGTGACAATGGACGCTACGAGGTAAGACATGCTTGTTCCTGTTGAAGAGACAACTCATCCAGACGCGTCTTTCCTCATAGCGGTATATCAAGATTAGAGAAACTGCACCGTCAAATTCCAGAACGATGACTCTATAGTGAAGACCACCCCCCGCCATCCTCCACAAATAAACGTAGACAATGCAGCCTCCTCTTCTGACATCCAATCACGAAGCCGAAGCACCACCCACGTCATAGGAGGGAGAGGCGAACAACATGAGTGTTTTATCCCTTCCTGCTTTCTTTCACTTTCCCGGCTACTTGAACCCGTTGCTTGCAGTGTCATGGGCCACCAGCGAAACAAAGCTTTGACAGCACTTTTTCAATTTCCATGTACCTCCCGGCCCAAGATTTTCAAAACAGCTCATCTTCGTTTTTCCCTTCCCTTCTACCAGAACCTACGTCTGACTCATTTTCAAGCGAGTTCAGTCAACCACTTAAGTAATCTCCCACCGTTTTCAACCTCTGTGGCATCATCTCGAGGGATGAGGCAGTCATCTGGCGCCCCTGCTCCAGTCCATAGTACTCAAAGCAGCTTGGATGCCAACGTACCACCCAATCACCGCACTAAGCAGCTCCAGACACACCGCTGTTCGAACCATCATACCAGCTCCAGCATGACGAAGACTTCCAGAAAACCAGGTGAAGGAGGTATCGCAGGTTGCTCGGGAAGACAATATCGAGGAACTCGAACACGTCAATCAGGGCTGGGGGCTGATCTGTATGGAGAAAAAACTGTGTTCCTCGTTGGCGTCTTCATGCATCTCATGTCGTGGCACGCTGGTTGTGAGAGGTCAGCGATCGGAATGTACCTTGCTGGTAATGGGTGGGGTGGGAGGGGGGGGGAAGGTGGAGTAAAATTCTGCGATGCTGCTCTGGAAACCAAACCCTACGAATCAGAGCTGATTGGCGCCTGCAATGGTAGATGAGGATGAAAATAGAATCAAAGTTGCTAAGCCTCTTTGATTGATAATTTTGTGAGTTTGTCACGGATTGGGTTTTCCCACGTCGTTATTGAGCCGTCATGTAAGATGAAACTTGTATAATAGAGCACGTTGACGCACATCTCAGTACACCTGGGTATGACCCGCAGATAGATTCACTCATTTTACTGATGTACCATTCAGGGATCGGTCTTGTAAAGGGATACACATTTTCTTTTTGTTGCCAAATAAGATATTTCTTGGTCATGAATCACGCTACTTGGTTTCCTAGGGGCCAGACCGTCAGAGAAATGATATAGCCGACACCCGTCCAACCCCCTGGGGCGAACGCGAAACACGGGTCGGTATGCGCAAGTAGAGTACCCCATGAAGACATGCTGCCTGTGATAAAGAAGCCATCTCCCATGTCTAAAGCGATCTTTCCCAAAAACACTATTTCAACCGTCCAACCATCACAACTACAACATCATCTTTCATCATGCATTACTTCGTTCTCACCCTTCTTCTCAGCACCGCCGCCAACCTCTCTACTGCCCTGGTACTCCTGCCCAGGCAACCTGACGGTGCCAAAGACGGCTGCCACCCTAAAGACTTTATCCAATCCTGTACGCCAAGGAGGGTAGACGGCGGAAGCCCAGATGAGCTCGTAGGCCAAGTACAGCTCAAATGCAAAGCCACATGCTGGCCCGCCATTGATGGAGGCCCCCCGGCGGGCGTCTCGAAGTGGGATCCGAAGGGCTGTGGGGTCAGTTTCTTTTTCTTCTTCTTTTTTTATCTATCTCCCTCACCCACCCCCTACAATGGCGGAAATCTGACTGCTTCTTCTTCTCAGCAATGCCTCCTCCCATTCGTACCGCATGGAGGAGCTGCCGCTTTAGAAATAGCCCCCACCTGTGGGCTTTTCTTCGACAGATGTGGTGTTGACTCCGGTGGAATCAGTTTCTCTACCGCCGATTATTGATCAGGGCCATGGAGGCTCGCTCGGATCTGGTGGCAATATCGGCTGAGGGACAATGGGCATGGGGTGATACAATTGTGATTTCAGGGAGGGTTCGATGCGGTGAGGATACGGTGCTGCTTTGGGCTTCTCGTTGGATGAATGTCAATATGGGCTTGTCCTCGGTGTATATAGACCAGTATGCAGACAGATCCCATACATTGACCGGCTTGCTTAAGCACATGAATAACACGTTGCATTTATTCATTCGTGTTCACATAGTTTCCATGGTGAAGTGAGGGGATCAAGAGGATTCAAAACAGTATGGATGTCCGGATCCCTAGATCTTGACCATCAAAGTTTTGCATATATATTGTATTGGTAACGTGGATCAAGATGAAAATCTCATAAGCATCACCTTGTGGTCGGAGAATGACCAGAAGGCAAGTTCCGCACATCAAGCAGCGTAAGGCATACTCTGCGACCGCATTGACAGCACTGGGAGCCGTTCCAAAATATGGAGGATCCGTTATAAAGAAGGCGTTATGACCGGCTCGGAACCCTCGCGACGGGTCATGGTCATGTTCACCAATTTGCGCAACTCAATCGAGCCCCCGAAACGGATGGACAGAACGCGCCTGCTCGCGGTGAGCAAGCCAGTGGGGCCTCGAATGTTGATGAGCGACTATGTGCTTATGTGGGGTCCTGGAATTTTTGCGAGAGCCTGACTTTTATCATCGGATCCAAAGACTGTACGGAAAGCCAGAGTGTGAAGCGCTGCCGTTGTGCTGAAAAGGGTTTCGAAAGCGCTCAGGTGAGCGAGATGAGTATGAGTTGAGCTATTTAAAATTGTACGTAAGTCGTCGCTCCGAAGACTAAAATAGCAGGAGTGTTTGATCAGCTTGTCCAAAACCTCGGATCAATGGATCAGCTTCAGTGGCTAGAGGGGTGTCATCGGATACTCCCAATCTCAATCCAACAACTACCAGTTGTTGGATCTCAACAGGATTGTTTTGTGGCAATGCTGACCCATTATTAGATGATCAGTCAAATGATTTCCCCGCTGATCCCTGATTCGTCGTCATGGAGATTGGTTCGAAGATGGCCATGCGAAATTCACCATCGCACGTGACAAATCTGATTATTCTCAACGCACTCACTCGGAGGTAATCATCACAGATTAGACATGGCAATTCCAAAGCGCCAAAGTTGAAGCTTCGTATGACTGCGTGAAGGGGACTTCGCAAGGTCCGTCATCTTGGCGTGCAGTTACGCTATCCAGCAACCACAGGCTTTGAAGCCATGTCTTTCGCTATGACTGACCTTGGAAGTGTGGGAGGTGTTGATGACGCCTCCAGGGTATTACTGGTAAAGAGCCGCTAGGAAGGAAAAGTGCTGTGAATATCTCAGCACCCATCGATATATCCTTGATTACTTCTGCAGATATTTTTACTCTTCTTCCACCCTCGAAATAGTCTGAATTAATGATCATGTTGCTCCTTCACGTCAACGAGTCTTTCTGGTCACAGGATTATGGCCTCTGTGTGCCTCACTGGGATATTGTGACCAGACACGGTGAAGGCGAGCAACCTGGCGAAGCAGCTGCACCGGCAAATATCTAGGCCCAAGGGCACTAATCTAAAGACAATGCTCAAACATGGTTCAAGGTTCTACCTTTACTCAGAAGGGTTGACAATGACAGTAGGACAGTATCGTAGATAGGACCCGTCTTTAAAAAGAAACACCGTGTCTGTGCCATGAGTATCTCGACAGCGTAATATCCAGAAGATCAGAGTACTCAAGAGATCCGGAGACCTACTTCCGCTGTCCAGGCATTACGTTGCTGAAAATGACAGTCAAGTTTGACGGTGCGTCTTGTACTGCAGGGAGGAAATCTTTCCCTCTTCCATCAATAACGGCCATCATGGACTTCAAGGTGTTATGCTGCAACAGAGCTGTAGGGAAGAAATCCCGAATAGTTCTGTGCTTCACCAATCAAGTAGTCTGCAAGTGCAGGATCTGCGTATCCAAGCGGTTGAGCGGGCTCGTCGGTCCAGAAGCTATTTGTGCCATGCGAACGCATCTGCCCCCTCCTGCACTACAAGAGAGTAATTGAACCCAACGTCGGCGGCTGGGATCGCCCAGGTCCAATACGGGGACACGTAGTATTTGCGATCAATACGCTGTTGAAGATGGCCGGACTGGTAGATAAAGAGATGTTCTGGATTCCACAAATGGCGAGGTAGGTGTCAGATTGGTAGAGAGCGTAGCTCTGGGTCAAAGTTTCATGGTCTCACTCCACATCATGCAACATCAGCGTCAGAACCACCCATGGCAGCTAGTCCTTGTGAAACGAGATCCTGCGCCGAAGGCATCCCGGTATGGAATGTATTTGTCTGCTCGTCCAAGGGTTCAGGATGAGAAGATCCAACACAAAGGCTGAGAATGCAAGCAAGGTGCAGCATACTAATGGCAGCAGAGAGCTTTCTTGAGACAAATCTAATTTTCGAAGAAAGAAAGATCAATCAGCACGAGATCCACAGACTTTCAGCTTGCAGTCTGTAATAATGGGTGTATCCTGCTTATATACTGCTGTGAGTATTGTCGGACGGTGCGGTCTCAGCATCTTATTGGACTGCATGCGCTTTCCCACCCCGAGACGGCAGCCTTGATTTCAGAGGTAGAGAGTCTGACACGTCACTTAATGGTCATGAACCGTCGTGAGTAGATGCCATATTTCAGTGAGCTCTCATACACAGCTTTGGATCTTGAAGCGGCGTTCGGCAAAGCAATCGGCTCCGTAAAAAGACCACATTGGGTCATGAGTCTCCGACATTACTTAACAACATATGATCGACACTCATTTGGTTTTGATGAAATTAAGTCCAATGTAAGAGGTCCATCTAGCGATGCTGTATGCTACTGAAGGCGGAATTCAAGAGCACTTGAAGTATGAAAGTAGGTATGCGTAGCTTCAGCCTTGTTTGAAAGTCTTCGCAATCCTGATACTTGAAAATTATGGCGGCATTGAGCCCCAACAATAGCTGCCTGTAAATTCTGTACCGATAACGATTTCAGGAGTCGATCTACACTAGTATTTAGTTTGGGCAAGCTCATTGCCCGTCCCCATCCAAGCTTGAACATAAGGTAGTTGCTCAAAGAAGCTGGGGGACCCTAAAGCTTTCTGTTCGACGAGAGAATATCAGGATTCAATTCCAAGCTGCCTTCAGTCCATGAAATTTGAGTGACGGGAATCCGTCAGAATAGGAACTCTAATATAAATACAACCTCTCAGCAAGTCCTGCAAGCATCGGTGCCGTAGTGATCCAATCAAGCCAGTCACCTGCCCTGACAATGTCTGAACGACCCCACCCCTGGCTCTTGGGCCTCCGAGGAGTCGCAAATGAAGTTTGGATCCGGTGCCTTCTGACCATAACAGCAAGGCCCAAGTGGACATCGTTCTATAGCGCTCAGTGCGACACACAAAGGTATGTGGGGCTTCAATCATGACCACTTCTAGATAGTCCTACCTCCCGTCATAGTCAGGTATTCGATCTCCAACATTCAGATCTTGCCATGCAGGCATGATCTCGCGACGCGCGCCCCAGCTGGATGGCATTCACCGTTCCATTCGACAGCTCAAGTAACATCCGCCATGGCGCTTTCCCAATTGGACGACCCAAGGCCAAGCAAGAAGAGAAAGGGAGTTAAGAAAAATAGTTATCCTTGACGCATTTGGAATTATATGGTCGCCGGCATACAATGCTTCCTCATCTGTGCTCTTTTGGGTGAGACTGAGCGCTTATGTGAAGCTGACGTCATGGTATCTGACTGAGTACAGCCTTGAAGGGCTGAGACCAGTTCAGAAGTATTGTATGTGATTGACTGTCGTTACGAGTCAAGCAGCATCGAGATTAAGCTGAATGATGTTATTGTCCGTCCCTCGGTCGGCGGGATAGTAAGCTCAAGAACTGCCTCCGTGCTCGGCATTTCCTTGATACTTGATTCATGGAGGACAGCCTCGGTGGTCCTCAGCACACTCCCACTTCTCAAGACTAGACTCCATCATATTCACTTCATTTAGTGATACATAGTCTCTATGCAAGGATGCAATCGAATTCGCGAAAGAAGTCGATGGACACGTCTATTTTCCGAAGTTAGAATGCCTTGGTGTCGTGCAGATCCTTGTCCGCACTGACCAGAGCATCCGGCATATTGACTTGAAATTTGCGTAAATGAACAATACGAACGCACTGTATCTCGCTCGCTGCATTTGTGGTCTCTTGGGATACTTAAGCTTGCATGGCTCTCTGAGTCTTGGTCACGGAATTAAGATGGTAGGTGAAGAAACATTTTCAATTTTGTGTACTAAAGGCCAAGGCTAGCTGACATCTCCATCGGCAGCATCATATCACGGAAGCTGCTGCTCAACTTTCCACCGCTAGAAACCCCCCAGATTGATCACCCTCCATGCCATCCATCCATCATTTCATACCCCAAAGCCACTCGCAGTGGTATGCCCCCTGGTGAATCATGATACGCCGGAGGCCAGAAGTAATCGCGCTGGAGCTCTGAATAGGTCAGGTAGCGCCGATAGTTGATGGGTAAAGAGAGTGACTTACCACGTGAATTTTCAAGCTCCTTCCACCCTCTTCGGATACTCATTGCTCACTCACTCGCTCACAAGGCCGCTCACTCACTCACTCACAAATAGGAAGGCAAATGTGGCAAAGAAAAGTGATTTCACTTACTCGTTGTGTGTGTTACTCAGTTGGTCTCCAGAGTGCCTTGACGATTCTGAGGACTTGATTGCCTCAGCTAGGACTTTGCCGCTGCGCGGGCTTTTGCGACACTTGTCGACTTGGGGTGCCTCGGCGGATCTGAGGACTTGATCGCGACACTTGTCGACGATTGCGACACTTGTCGACTTTTGCGACACTTGTCGTCTTTGGTGCCTCGGTGATTCTGAGGACTTGTTCGCGACACTTGTCGACGATTGCGACACTTGTCGACTTTGGGTGCCTCGGTGATTCTGAGGACTTGAGCCCCCCATACGGGCTGGCCTCGATGAGACCTTGCCTCGCCGCAGAGAGGTCTTTTGTTGAATTCAGCTAGGGTCACGTCAGCTTTCAGTCCGAGGTCTTGGTTCTTAGGAATCCATTCTGTCAAGTGGGTAGTGAGCGAGTGAGTGAGTGAGCGAGAGAGTGGGTGAGCGAGGGAGTAACAGAGTGAGCATATGTGTCATGACCAAGGAAGGCACCAAATGTTGAAGTGTTGTCAGCTGGCTCGGTCGACTATGATTCTTGGGGGGATTGGTATCAAGATCTTGGATAGGATTCCAGGATTGCAAAGAACACCCTCTTCCATGCATCAATGGCTGAGATTAGGAGATGCTGAGGGTTGAGGTTGTGTGTAAGAGAGAGAAAGAAGAAGGGTGAGAGGGACGAATATATAGACGTCGCCAAGGCACTAGTCTGTCCTAACAACATCGTCATTCACAACACATACGACAAGTGTTACTCTTTCTCAGCCTTGCAATTTGGAATAAGGCAGGTGAAAAAGTCACTAGCGTGTGTATTCGGACCTTCAGATGGGGTAATTTGGAGGAAGTGTCAAGGGTAACATCGGATTCACAATACTAATCGACCACCTAGCTCGTAGGATGGCTCGACACATTCGTATTTGCCTCCACCCAATCGTCAACATCACCGGGAATCGAAACTTCCTACTTCTTGTATTCATCACCGCCTTTTTTCTTCTCATTCCTAACAGTAACAAGCACTTACTCTTTCAGAATGTCACAACACGGAGATGCCTCGATCTGGGTAAATAGGGCCTTGGTGAGATCATATGATTATATGCTTTGCTGATTTAGCTGAGGGTGTTGATGAATTTGCATGGATGAACGAGCTCCGCAGCATTGGAGTAGATTGGGCCACTATTAAGGACATGGTCTCTTCTGTGAGTATAGCGATTTCTACTACGTTTTTCGTTCGAATGAAGATCGTAGATATACCCTGATATCACACCTGCGTCTGTCCCGAAGGAGTTCCACGTAAGTTTAACAATTCAGCAGCGTGGCCAAGGCTGACAGCGAATAGGGACTGAAGAAGAAGTTAATACAATCCCATAAGATCGATCCCACAACCTTAGAACCCATCAACCACCCTTCCGATACTGACCAGCCTCTGCCCACCTCCGACGACAATGCAGCCGACACTCACCCACCTTCGCCCACTTCCGCCGACAACGCAGCCGACACTGACCAGCCTCTGCCCACTTCGGGAGAAAATGCAACCGACACTGACGGCCATCAAGGCGAGGTTGTTGAAGAGATCTATGCAGCAGCCATCGATCAGATCGCGGAAGCGCTAGACACACTGCGCAACGATATGCTGAAAGCTTACAAAGGTGTTATGTCGGAGCGGGACGGCCTCCGCAGAGAGGTCGTTGCTCTGAAGAAGGAGCGGACTGGGTCACAGCAGGAACCAGCCTAGGGGCCAGAGAAGAGCAGCATTTGCCGGCACCTTGCACAGGACGGATTTTGTGAGAACAGACAGTGCCGCTTCGTTCACCAATAATCGCAGGTAAAGGAGTAGAGAATACCATGATACTGTCAAAGCTGGCGTTGGGAGGCTGGACATGTTGTGGAGACCTTAGTGGATGGCGCTTCAATGAATCATGCAAGCCTGTGGATAGATTGCCAATGTGATTCTTTTGAACCTAAATACGATTGTCGCTACGATGGTACTAACGAAGATTGACATGCACCGTGCCAAGTCTGAGGTGCGAATGATTGGTCCCGGAGACTGATGTCGGCCGTCCTCCGGTGGCAGCCCTTCCCCGGCAGTGAGAATGGCTTGCCAAGTAAAAGCCTCCTTCCCACTCATGATGTATTGCTTTCACTTTCGAGTGGACTGTTCCGCCATCTGCCAGGCGATTTGGGAAATGGCGTTGGAAACATGGCTCAGTATCTGCGCCGTGGCACCGCCCGAAAACGTAGAAAAAGCCGTCGGCGGCACAATTGACTCCGTACGCGCCGTGATGCATTGAGAAAGTCTTCGAATTATATAAGAGTCCATGGCCCTCCCGTTGTCTATGCTATGTGCACCGCCAGAACCAACACCTTCTTTGACATCTCCCGCAACATTCGCCAGCCACACCCTTCATTTACAATTCTTCCTAATCCACCGAGTACCTCTACAAGATCAATAATCACGACATCGACACAATGGGAGACAACTACTATGGCGGATACATCGATCCTGACCGTCCTAATCCCATGGGGCCCAACGATGCTCGCATCATCATTTACGGCTACATTCCATCCCAGGCCCTCTCAATCCTCGGCATGGCCCTCTTCGCCTTCTTGCTCGTAGTACACATCCTTCAAATCTACCGCTACCGCATCTGGTCCTTCATCCCGCTCGCCGTCGCGACACTCATGGAGATTGTGGGATACACATTCCGCTACCGCTCCTACCATGGCGATCCGTACAACAAAATCTACTTCATTGTTCAGTACTTCTTCATCGTCGTGGCTCCTGTCCTACTCTCGGCCAGCATCTACGTCTGCTTGACCAAGCTGATTCGTCGGACTCAGCGGGATTCTGCGACGGGAGATGGCAGTGGAATGCGACCCAAGCCAATACTCTGGTTCTTCATCTCCGCTGATGCTGTCACAACGATCATTCAAGTTGTGGGGGCGTCCCTGATCGGCACCAAGACTTCCAAGCATGAGGATCCGACAACAGCAAACAACATCCTCCTCGCAGGTCTCGCGGTCCAGACATTCTGCTTCGTCGTCTTCCTGGCATTGTTCGCCTACTTCATCTTCACGAATGCGATCTCACAGATGTTCTCGGGTGCGAACGGTCACTACAAGGGCCGACCTTTCATTGCAGCATTGGGTGTTTCAAGCTTCCTGGTCTTCCTGAGAACCATCTTCAGGCTTGCGGAGACTAGCCAGGGCGTATTCGGATACCTGAGCAGCCACGAGGCCTTCTTCGGGAGTCTGGAGTTCGCGCCGATTGTGGTGGCAGTGGGGATCTTGGCAGTGTGGCATCCAGGCAGGTGGCCGATCGGGGGCTCGGAGGTCAAGCGCGAGAGTGGAGAAGCTCTGAGCTAGTGGCTTGCCTAATCGAGAGTCCAAAAAGAGTCTAGATCACATCATGCTTTTCGTATTCGCGATAGAGAAAGACCGTGCGGGAGGAATCATGACTCGGAATGAATAATGTCGACTTCAAGCTCCGCTCACGTGATCGTTTTCAAAGATCCACTTTTGCAACTTCTCCAGCTTATTCGGGTCGTCTTTCGTACTCGTATATGTGAGTGCGAGTCTAGAATGTGACGTGCGATCGCTTGTCTGGGCTGGTCCCAATTTTCTCTTCAGTGGAGATGGTGTTGTTGAAATGATGCCCTTATTGACTTGGCAAGATTTACGCAGTCTCATCCTTTTGATTCCGGTCCAAGGTAGCCAGCGTTCGAGAAACAATCTGAGGCCGTTTGAGAGAAACAGATCATAATGGCAGCATTCCATATTGATGGGAAATAGTGAAGGCTGGGAAGAGGAAATGCATGCATCGACAGCAATTTGAGAGGAAAGGCCTCTGGGGCAGTGCCAAGCGCTCCTTGCCAAGCCTGACTAATCAAGTCATATCTCAATCAAGTCTAGCCCTCAACGACTTTCAAACGAAAACGAGGCTCGGTGGAGTCTGATACCAATTTTCTATCATAGATATCTACCCACTTGGCTGATAGCTCATTCACTTATCTAGGTAGGCACCTTCGGCTTCCGAAATTGGCACACAAAGATTGCGGCATTGGTAACCAACACTCCAACTTATTGGTGTCGACTGAGAAAAGTGAGCCGTCGTCTCCATCATTTAGGAACGATAGACCTGTACGGCGCGCTGGATTCCTCAATGTCGTCAAATAGCATTGCAAAGGATTTTGTACCATCCACTAAAGCATGTGTGGCCTGCCGTAAACTCAAGGTCCGTTGCATCATTGAGGAGAGCTCGGAGGAGAGGCGATGTCAGAGATGTACCAAATTCGATCAGGAATGCGTCTTTGCTCAGATTCAGAGGAGGAAGCAGCGCAAGCGGACTGATGTTCGGGTTGCCGAGCTGGAAAAAGAACTCCTTTCCATGAGAGGTATGTTGAATCGTGATGGCAATGCTACCATATCATCTCAAAGCGAGGCTCCAAAAGCAACCTCGTCAGTCTCCTTGAGCCTCCCTCAGTCGCCACCTACTGTGGATCCTCAAAATGCTGCCCTAGGACCCGTGAACAGTGAGCATGATCCGCCACAGCCCCCCCACTGTGATTCCGACCTGATACCGGGTGACCTTGCGCACTCCCTGTTTGAGACCTATACCAAAGATCTTGTTGCCCACTATCCTGCCGTCACCTTCTCGCCAGGATATTCAGTCGAAGATCTCAGAAGAGAAAAGCCGACTTTGTTCCTGGCTGTCATGGCAGTAGCTACAAGAGAGGCATACACAGAGCTATCCCGTGTGTTGGACAGGCAAGTACTGCAGTCTTACGCAAATCGTGTCTTCATGAGCAGCGAGCAGTCCCTGGAGCTCGTGCAGTCAATGATCTTGACAGCGGTCTGGTATTCTCCGCCTGAGAGGAACAGCCAAGGGCAGCACAAATTCTATGAGTACATTCACATGGCGGCTACAATGGCTATGGATCTTGGTCTTGGAAGCAGACCACCAGATGCAAGAAGGCCTGGATCACCCAGGTCCATCGAACATGGAAATCCACTTTCACGTGAATTCGCTTTCGAGGCTCAAGATCCTGAGAAATCCAAGAGTGACAATTCTAGGACCCTGTTGGCGTGTTACCTCATGTGTTCCGGGTACGTATCATGAAGAGGCCGCCGTGCCATTTCTGACATCTTCTTAGCGTGGCCCTGAGCCTGCGCCGCCCAAGCTTCCTTCGGTACAATGACTGGATCCAGGAATGTGCCGGATACCTACAGACTGCTCCCACGGCAACATTGCCCGATCGTCGCCTTGTCGCTTGGACAAGACTCATGAGCGTAGCAGAAGGGATTGCTACATCTTTCTCATTTGAGGATACAAGCAAGATCGCAAATATCAACGATCCGCAGACCCAGATCCTGCTCAAAAAATGCGATTTGCTCCTTGGTGAATGGCGCTTGAGCCTTGGCCCTGATGTTATGAACGGTCAGAGTCTTTGTCATCTCTCAATAAGACATTGGATTAACGTCAATGTTAGGATCCTTGGAGCTTTTTTACCACTACCTGAGTATACAAGCGCACGAGCTTGCGCTGCATCAATACTTCAAGCCAGAGGATTTCAGGCCACCTTACTCTTTTGAAGTCCTTCGCGCCCCCAAGAATGGGAACGGCAATGCACTTCCACACCTCGATTCCATCCTCCGATGCGTCATGTCCGCCCATTCCCTGATAGAGACTTTTCTTCACATGGACGTCAGATCACTTCGAACCTCCCCCATAGTCAACTATATTCGTTTCTCGTATGCATTCTTTGTCCTTGAAATGATTGCCTCCTCTGTTGGCGCTTCCTATGATACCACGAGCATCTTTTTGAACCGCGAAAGCCTCCAGCTTGAGCACTATTCTTCATTGGTCATCAAGCATCTCAATGCAGTAGTTGGACCAGCCAGATGCAAAGTCCCAGCATTGTTCCTCAATCTGGTGCTTAGACTTCGTGCTTGGCACCAACGCAATGAGATGCAGCCATCTGAGTGGTTTGCACCTGAGAATCATTCCCAAGGACTGCCTCCCCAAGCGTCTTTATCAGATGACCGGGAGTTGAGTTCTGCAGCTATCTTTGATGATCGGCAAATGGCATCGGGGGAAGGCCGACACTCAACATCTTTCAATAATAGTTTCAATCGCACCCCAGCCATGACGATGAGTGACGATGCATCACATGCTTCAACAGCCCAACATTCAGCTCTCCTGCAGAACATGGATTCTGAATCCTGGCATATCTACGGCGACTGGAATGATGATTTCTTAGGCCCTAGTGGCCAAGGATCAAATGACACCTTTACCGATATCTCAATGCTCGATCAAATGGACTTTGATCTTAACGCGTTTCCGCTTTTTCGGGATGATGGGGAGGTCTCGATTCACTCTACCATGTGAATGCATCCTCGACAAGAACACGAGTCAGAATCCCGGCCCGGATAATCTTTATGCGGTAATCTCTTCGCAACAATAGCATGTTGAACATATTGTTTGAACGCCCCGCACGCCGAAGCGATCTGATGACTGCGACTTGAGGCAAAACCATAGCACCGTGTAGCGACGCATATGCAGGTACAGATCAAGAACATTAGGACCCGTGCACAACGTGCTCTAGGAGCCGAACAATGCTCTTCCGCTACCGATATCGGAGACTGATGAGCATTAAAGGATTGGGGCCTATGGATCGAGCACCAGCCAACTAGTCTGGCGTAATTCTGCTTGTACAAGTCCTGTCTGGACTCAAAAGGAAATTCGGACTGCTGACATCTATTTATCATTTCTACGTTTTGAAGTGACAGCAAAGGTATCAGATGGTCTGCACAAAGCCATTCCCTTTCCACGCCATGAAAAGGGATGGAACATTTACGCTACCTTTTGACAACGCTTTTCCGCCGAAGATGAGCACAGTGGCGGCTCTGCGGACTCTCAGACATGGGAACAGACTGCCTTGCACGAATGAATTGGCTTACGCCGTTGACATCGCTTGGGGACAAGCCAGAACAGATCTTGGAGATTGCTAAGCGATCAAGAACACCGGCAGCTGTATCCTGAGCTGTATGATGGGGGTGAGGAGAGCGCTAAAAACACCAGACCTCTTCTTGAACCATTCAAGAAGAACCACATGATATCCAGACTTCCGCAAAAGTTCTCATATATCAACTATACTGTCTATTGTACTTTATCCGGCATTCGACTAGGCGCCCTTGACCCCTTCCTCATGGCCTCACGACCCCTCTGATTATCATGAAACCGCTTTAAAGTCAGTCTAAAAGATCCTGAGCATCTACACCACATTGGTCTAACACGACCGGGCAACAGCGCACGAATCCGAGAATTACCGCGGCCCGGTCAACCCTAAGTCGAGCCTCCCAGTGGCCCTCCGAGCTATCCACAGCTCCATCTACACTGACTGGGCATATGTCCGCACGGTCCTACATCAATGAGTCCTCGAAGGCAGCAACCGCGGGGTAGTCATCACAAGCATGCGCGTCTACGCCAACATGAAGATGACATCGCAAAACGGATCCGTCAGATTGACACCTGGGGCAGACACGCGGCCGGCAAGTTCTTCACATCAGGGAACACCAAGCTCATCTATATGGGCTCCGGATCATCACGCACGCGGACCTCCCACTGCCAGGTAGATCCCTTCACATTCTCAGCGACCCTCTCAACCCGCCCGACCCCATCTTCATTACGCCGAGCTTGCTCACGAATAGTTGGGCAGTCAAACAAGTTCCCTGCTGCTCGTTGGGCCCAAGGTTAGGAATGTCGAGAAGGACATCAATTTGCCAACCATTTCGAATGATAAGTGCGTGAAATTGAGGCCGCCCATGCGGAGTCTACTGCCCATCATTTTGCCCCTTGTCCCGATTTACAACCTGTTGAGGGGCCAACTCGTAGTCGAGACAGCATTTGTTGGTCAGGACCCTCGCGACCGCGAATGAGAAGGAAATCACGCTGAAGGCAGGAAGGGCTGACCCAACTGGCCGAGACGGCAGCGAATGAGTGAGACGGACAGGGGTAGCGCATGGGGGACATGAAAGACATGCTCAGTTGCATTGACAGTTTCGTGAAAGCCTCTTGGTCCGCCAAGTTAGCTTGGCGAGTGAGCAAGTGCTCATCCTGACGACGCCGGCGCCGCTGTGGCTTCTCCGATTGAGGCGTAGCAACGATGTCATTTCACGGGGTCAACAACTTCCCACAACTTTCTTTCTATGAAACAGCCTCACTTTAGGGGATCCGTCCGATAAGGTGGTGGATGCGTGGATGATTCGTTGACCGATGGAATTGAGGCGGGGCTATCAGCTGTGATGCGTTGATGCTGGAAAAGGCATCATCTTGTAATGCTATGGCATAGTTGGGAGTGCGGTTGCATTGCGTAGGACGTGAAGAATGGACATCGGTGGAGAAGCTGCACGTACTCGGCGAAGAATCTGAAGGCTTCGTTATGTGTTGCGCAGAGAATGTATGGTTCCAGCTTTTTCGTTTTGCAGGCAGCCCAAAAGGGGCCATTATTTGGTGTCGAATTGTTTCGGGGTGTATCTGACAAGACACGAACTGCCTCAAAGGCCAAGTGAGGAATGCTCTCCAATTATACTCTGGGAGGTTCTTGGATGATCTATACCTGGGAAGAGCCAACTTAATTGTAGTGTTTTCAGGTCGCGCCAGGTCAAGCCCCGGTTCTAAGGACTTCGGGGCCTCATGGAAGCGGACTTGCACACCGGTACCGCTCTGTATTGCGAGATTGAACTTCAGTTTCATCGGCTGGGCCGGGATCGCCATATTCTCCAATTTGTCGAAGCGTTGAAGTAGCCGAACCAAACAGTACGACGCTTCGATCCGCGCGAGGTTTTCTGGATGGCAAATCTCATCAGTCAGCTACTTCCACCAAAGCACAACGCCAGAGCACCCCCTGTGATTCTCTCAGAGGCACAAGCAGGGAACATAGATGCTACTGACGGCCACGACAAATCCTTTGGCCCCTTACCAAAGGGTAAAAACTCCAGGCCCGGATCCTTACTGCCCTCCCATCGGTCAGGTCTAAATTCAGCGGCATCGATTCCCCAGAGATCGGTCGTGCGGCTCATCGCGTAGAGAGAAATGTACATTGTACTGCCTCGAGGAACGAAAGCTGACAGCTTGCCATCCGGCCCTCCACAATGGGGCAGTATCGTGTCCGTCAAACAAGTCCGTTCAGGAATAGGTAAAATTACCAGCAAGTGCAGAACCTCATTAACAACGCACTCGATGCAGATGCATGACATCAGCGTAGCATGGTTGAAGGGCGCCTTGTCGTCAGCTCCAAAGTGTGCAAGGATTATAGCGCGCCATCTCGAATATGTAGGGGGATCGCGTGCAAGGAAGTAAATTGCCCAGGCCAACAGGGAGGCGACCAGATCGTTTGCCGCCGAGATGATGCCACTGAACTGACGTATCTCCTCAAGGGAGTAAGTCGATTCGGCGAGCTCTTCCAAGAGGATGAATCTTTGATCCTTCCCCTCTGAAGTCGTA
The DNA here is from genome assembly GCA_019925105.1 of Niebla homalea. Taxonomy (NCBI): domain Eukaryota; kingdom Fungi; phylum Ascomycota; class Lecanoromycetes; order Lecanorales; family Ramalinaceae; genus Niebla; species Niebla homalea. Next base: position 3,067,852 of record JAHGAU010000001.1, read on the forward strand.
TCTTTGGACGTGGAGAGGACATGGGAGATGAAACGGTCGATGTGAGCATTCACATGATAGCAGTGGTACGCGAAATCCCGCTTGATATCGACCAGCCAGTGAAAAATTGCCCAGAATGAGTCGGGTGCTCTACCAATTTTTGGCGGAGTCAGAATGGTAGGCAAAAGTACTCTAATTGAGGGAAGTCGTGCTAGAAGTGTCCAGCGTACGAAGGGCTTTCATCGTTTACACATGCACCGAACGACCGAAGATGAGTTCTATAACGACCTAGAAGATTGTTGTCAGTTCCTCTCATTAAGCGCCTTGATCCAGAAGAAAGGAGCTGGCCCACATCGAGAGTTATGTTCCGGAATAACGGCAGGATATCCACAGCCTGGGTCCATCGGTCCGCATATTGGTCTATCTTTAAAACCTCAGTCAGTGCATCAAGATGCCCTTCGAGAATCTCTGTTCGATAGACCTGATCGTGATGAAATTGAGGTCGCCAGCTGGCCCGCGTGCGCTTCCAAGGTTCACCCTTTAGGCTCGTTGGCATACACCGTAGGAGAGGGTAGAAACTCTTGATACGCGTTGAGCTGATGGAGAAATCGTGAGCTTGGTCCACGAGTATAACTTTCGCATTGTCTGGAGCTCGAGTCATCACCCTGTCGAGACGGAGCGCTTTGAATTGCATGGTGTGGACATCATTGCCGACCAAGTCAAAGAGATCAACCACGTAGAAAGGAAAATGGTGCTGTCTGACTGCCTGCAGAAGCTCCAAGGTGGTGGGAATGCCGAACAAGCCATTCGTACGGATGCGGGGAATGGCACCATCTTTCCCTTGATTGAGACCGGTGTACTGCGAGCATGAATTGCGGCAATAAATAAAACTACGATAAAGACAGGTGCTGTGGACAGCAGCATCACAGACAAAGCTTGCGTTTTGTCAAAGATTTCAAGTTTGTGCCATTCAATCTTGTCGGACTTGTAGGTAAGAATATGGGAGCCATGAAGAGGGCTGAGAGGGCATCCGATGCCAGGCTTGAACCTGTCCACCATTTGGTAATCATTTTGACTTTCTGAATCTCTCGGAAACGATTTGACGGGAGAGAATGCCGATGCCCGTTCTGAAGCTGGCTGATGCAAAATGCTGGCTGAGCGAAGATTACCGAGGATTACCGAAAAACCCATATCTAAAATCAAGTGCCAATGTGGCAGCCAATGGCAGCCAAGACCGAGCAGGCCCGAGGCGCGATAAAGGCATCAGTCCTCCACTAATGTCCGCACTGCTTTGCTGTAAGCTGCTAGCGTGTACCGCAATCAGCCAGACAATGTCCATGTCCAAGAAGACGACCTGGAATCGTCCCTGCCTACCTCATGCCAGTGTGATCATAGTGGCCCGGGCACTTCTTGGGAAGATCTACGTCAGAGACTTGTCAGTGGGAGTGCAGATCAACCTCGAAGCACGTCCAAAGTCTATGCACATGAATGGCCGTAGTGTCAAGAACGCTTACTGGAGTCGTCGTTGAAGCATGGTAACATGAGAGTCCTCCTGTCTGAATAGGCGTGTTTATTCAACTGCATGCGAGAGGTCAGAGGACAGCTAGACTGCCTGTCACACACACAGAAGGACTGGGGTATGCAGGGTATTGGTTGAATAGCCACCCTGGTCCTTGTTCTGCGGGACGTCCGTCAAGGCTGCCATTTCTTGACCGATCCAGCAGTGAGCGACAAGGTCACCGGGCTCCTCTTAAAGTTGAATCGCCCCCTCACAGCTTCTATGGTCCACTCACAGCGGCGGCGGCGAAGTCGCAAGGGTGAGAATGTTTGGGCTCCCCGGGCTCCCCCATTGATCCAACGGATACAAAACCCCTCACAACTAGACATCAAACGAGTTCCATGACGCCTTCTACCCCGATACTGTCCTTTAGATGGGTGGATGCCGCGTCATGCCTTAAGAAGAGGTCTAATGGCCGATATGGTGGAGAGAGGCGATTGGCACAGGAATGACACCCAACGTTATCCTGTGGAGTAGCTACACGGGGTGCACAGGAGACGTCAGATACCAAACGTTGAGGTGTGGAATGTGTCTCAAATGCTGATGAGTGTGGGTATGCAAGGCCGGTAGCATTATTCAGATTGATTAGCTTCAGTGTGCTCCACGAGACATCGAAGTCCATGATTGTCGCACTCGAATTCTTTGAAGCCAGTCACGCTCCCATGAGCGGCCAGCCTGAAGGGCACGACGGAATTGGTCACGAGCAAACCTCGTGGCGATTTTGCAAGAAACACGGATGTCTGCAATCATTCAATCTGGGTGCTTGAAGCACGGGATGGTTGCAGAAGAGCTTGAGCTTCGATTCATCCTCAGATCTTGGAATGACCCTCATTAGACTTCTCCTGATTGGGTAAGTTCTGGCCACGGGTCACTATCTTGCTATCCTTGAATTTGGTCAGAAATTTCAAGGACCTATCTTGGCCTGATTCTGTTGAGCTCTTGCTAATTTCCGGCTGCATGAAACTGAGTCTACCAGACACCATTGCCTTCAAACAACATCACACCAACACTGTACAGTCCATTGATGGTGCTCACGCATTGTATGGGACTGCAACAGTCACCACACCCGCTCGCACAGCTCTACCATATGTGATGAGAGCATGCCAGCCGAGAAAACGAAGCAAAACATGATGCATGCAAGCCACCTGTCGAAAGCTTTTTCTCCTTTCAACACGAAACATGTCATCCCCTCTGAAACATCTGCAACTTCCTGATGGACCCATCTAACCGATCTTCCCCGGCTGCAGCTTTTGGGCTAAAGTCCGAAAATCTGGCGCATCCCTGCAGGCTGCAGGCAAAGAACCCTGTCGTAGATCGGTGAAGCGCATCAATGCACGACGCTGTTGTTTTGGCGCACACACTTCCCGAACTCCGTAGAAGCGCGTCGGTACCCTTGGCCCCACGGCGCCAAAGCTACGCTGTTCATGGCCTCGTGGTGGCCTTAAAAGTGGGCTAAGGATCGAAGGACCACGATCTTGCTTACGTTCAGGAGAGACGTCACGATCGAAGGTTATCTATAGGAGTCGCAATGGACCGGGACGATTGATGGAAGCTTTGAAACAATCATCTTGTCGAATGGCCCAGGAAGACCCTACTCCACTGAATAGTCATCAGACTGGTTGGAGTGGTAGTCGGAATGTCATTAGTAAGTACATGGGATCACTGCCGCCGAGCAATCTACCTTTCGCATACAGCACCCTATGCAAGTACCGAAGTCTATTTCGCCTGCATGAGAGCGACTCGTCCCGGAAGTCTGTCCAGTCCTGGGTCGGTAAGCGTCCGTTTTCCTTGCAAGTGCGCGCTCCTCTAGCACAGGCCCATGAATCTGCTTTGAAACAGGGAATTGGGCAGGCGGCGAGCGCTTGTAGAGTGTGCCAGGTTTTGTGAAAAAGGCGGTGAGGGCAGTTTGTTAGAGCAAGCAGCTGTATAGCCAGAACTCTGGAGGCATGGGAATATTGCGGGGAGCGTGTGTATCACTCACCATGGTCCATGAACGTGCGCATGCGAGGCCGGTGCCAGATATCAAGCGTGGAGCTTTTGCGCAGGAGATTTTGTGGATATGGAGCGAGTGGGATGAGGATCGTCGCCCCTAAGGATAGGGTCTTGATGGACGGTGCTTCGAGTTGTAACGTCGTTTTAGGCTTCTATTCGCAAGCAGACGCGTAGCACGCTGGAACGAATATTCTGTCGTCCACGGGAGGATTGTGGGGGAGTCTAGTAAGCGATAGAAGCGGGCAGACCACTTCACAAGGCACACTTCGAATGCAAGACTAGAGACTATATATTTAATACGTGGGAGTCAGAAACCCTTGTCCCAAGCCCGCCAGATAGGAAATCCCCATCGAGTTGCTATACGTGAAACTCTGCTCGGTTAATGCTAAATGTCGTGAATATGCTATGCCACCAATGCCGCTTATGCAATTACCAAACGATCATGATGTCGAGGATCCCGATCCCGGTCCTGTACCATGTTGACACATCACCGGTCCTCCATGGGTAGCTGCAGCTGCACAAATTTTAGGTTGTGGGGTAGATGATCCAGATGGGGCCGTAGATGATGTTCCTGTCGGAGGACCGCCCGGGGAGGGTGGTCCGTTTTTAAATACTTGACAATACCCATGTAGGCCTGGGATGCAGTTGTGAGGGTCACAGTCGTAGGGGAATGGACACGTTTGGCCTTCAGGGAACGCTACAGGACATACCCCGCCGCACGGAGTGTTCACCGGTAAATGCGAGATGCAGGTGGTGTCAATCGCATTGGTAACCGGATCGAGTCTCAGTGCGTTGTTTGCGTCAAAGGGGCCCTTCAAGGCGCATTCATAAGCACCGTCGAAGAGAATATCCAAGGTCGTCCATCCATTGTTTACTATTGTACCCATCATGTCCCCAGGCGAGAGTGGAGATACGTTGGGGTCATTGTGGACCCTCAAATGGTAGCGTCGAGTCGTCGTTGGCGACCAATACCATTGATCTCTGACTGATCCTGGTTGAATACACCTGCCGAGAGGCCCTGGATTACATGGTGGTACCAGAGGGTAGTCCGAATCGAATTCGTCCTTAGTACTGGTCTTCCCTGGTATAATATACCACTTGTTCCGGCTCATTGATTCCGAGACCAGGTAGGTCAAAAAGGCAAGCTCTGTAGCATTAAGGCTGTCAATAATATCAAGCGGGTTGTTGACTGCGTAGGCGCCATGATCTGCGAAATGGACAAACTCGTTCGGATCCAGCATGATGGTCTTTAAACCATTATCCAACGAGTTCGTATAACCTTCTGTTATTGTTTTTACTTGGTCTTGTAATTGATTGATCTGATAGGTAATTGATTCTTCAGAGCCTTGTGGCCAAATGGATTTGGCGACGCCAGGTGATTGGGCCAAACTGGTAGCCCATACTGACGCGGCCTTCTGTAAACCTGCATGCTCCACACTGGAGATTGCAGCAGCACCAAGAGCCGGAGCCTTTATCGCACAAGCCAGTATCAGTATTCTTGCTCTTGCTCCAATAAGTTGGCTCTCTTTAAGGACTCACAGTGAGGAAAGACAATCCCACGGTCAAAGTGGTCAAGAGTGTGGTCAAACTTATTCCGGTGCTCTGTTTCGGATCAATGGTACGTGTTATCGTGCCTATAGCCAGATTCACATTGGCGATAGCCTGACCCAATGCTGGGAAGGGTATTAGCAATGGCATATTCATCGAGGAGAGCGCTAAATTTACCGGTAAAGTAGGATCCAAAGAATGCTTCTACCATGTAAATACTCCGGACGACATATCGCACTTGAGCAAGGATACTTGGATCCAAGTTTGGGTCGAGCTTGCTATTCTTATCGCAACCTTCGCCGTCAAGGCTTGTGCAACTCTGCCCAGATTGGTTCTCTGCTAGGCGCAAGAAACAGGTCGACCACGGTTCATCCGCCAAACAGGTCTTGTGGGTTTCACAGTCGAGGGGATCGTTTACGGTACCACAGGGTCTTTTCGAATAGGTCGCGTTCCACTGTAGTACGTAATTCGACACGTCATATTTGTCCCAACAACTCGATCTGTAGACTTCGCCTTTTGAAGTACACTCGGCGTCTGTTTGCCTCGATTGCAACTCTGCAAAAGGAAAGGCGTTGATGAATATGTGCGAGTAAGCACAAAGTATGGTGACGGCTAGGGCTAAGGTGGTTTGCATTTTGGGCAGCAATAGAACGATACGATTGCTGCTGCTGTACGTTTCGAGGTCATCTGGATAGTGAGGAACGGAAGTTCACGATGAAGAGTAAGACGACATGTCGATTTGAAGTACTGCCGTACTGCCGTAGCGCCAAGTTGACCTAGAATGAGAGGACGGGAGCAGCGTGTCTGATGATGTCTCCTGTTTGAACCCTGGCTGCGTCATACGAGGTTTGACGGTCATGTCCAGCCCAGGTCGTGTGGAGTAGCGTAGATCATCGGGCTTGGACTAAAGGGCCTGAAGGAATAGCTGCAGCCACTGGCAGGTCTCATGCTAGAACAGCAGGAGCATCAAACAAGCAGGCCCAGTCATGTGTTAGGTGATTTTCCCTAACCTACCGTGGGGGAAGAAACAAGGGGAGCGCGTATACCTGTAAGCTGCCGAGCGTGATAGGATGCAAGACATGCGCATCATGCTCGCCGAAGATCACTGCTTTTGATCGGTCGATCTACTGTGGACATTACTACTCCAAGTGGCAGTCCAGTCAGTATCCTGTACATCACTCCATCCGTCATTATCCTCCGAAGCCTCGTGACTCAGCCCATTCGGCCCACAAAATCCTGAATATCAAAAATTGCCTGGGACCATGTTTCATGTGGGGGCGCAGTCCATTACGAGAGGGAAGGGAAAAGATTTGAATCATTAGATGCTGGCTGGGACACTGGTGATGTTTGGGAGGACTGAAGAGATTGAACACCCCCACTTGAATGGCTTCGCAATTTTGAAGTGAAGGAAGATGAAACCATTGTAAGGCAGAATCAGATGAGATTGGCTCGACTGGATCTTAGGGAAGATTTACCCAGTCACCACTAATCCGAGAAAGGAAGCTCTAGCGAGGAACGCGGCTGAGGTCCTCGAACAGGATCTTGGCCACTTGCAGATCCAAATTACGTACAATCAGACATCAGGAGGCTCGCTTTTCAAACCAATATAAAGGGGGGATTTGTTGTTCAAGATGGTGGTGAATACTGTAGTACCAATCGCCCCTCGGAGGAAACGGAAGGTCCCGATCAGGCCCAACGCGAGACCAAGATGCCGTTGCGGAACGTGCAGCGAGGCGGTGACGTAGCAAGCCAACGTGATGCAGGCAAAAGGTAGGTGAGCCAGCAGCTGGAACACCAGGGCCATTGGGACCGTATTAGGCGCGATGAGAGCGAACAGGGCCGTGAAGAGTGTTTGGAAGAAGATTCCAATGAACAGCTGGATGTGCACTTTCGTGAAGCGAGCAATGAGCGCACCAAGGAATACCCCGCCAGCCGCCCCTCCGAACCCCCCTGGCATATTGTATAGCCCGGCCTTGGCGGCATCCGTGCTGAACATGTACCCGATTTGGGCGGGGATCAAGTCGGTGAGAGAGAAGTAGACGAAAACAGTGACGAAGATCAAGATGAGCAGGATGGTGTACTCGCGCACATGACAGAGGAGACGCTTCGGGAACACGGTCTCTTTGCATGCCTGCTGAAATAGTAGAAGAAAGTGACGATGAAAAGCCTCGCTCCTAGGACCAGTGGCACCAAAACCGCGGCAGAATTCCATGGATGGCTCACTCCACCCCAGCCAAGGGAGTAGGAAGAGAGTCAGGCCGGCAGTGTACAACAAGAGGCCAATGTAATCCAGTTCCCTGAGTACGTGGATTCTGGTCCTGTCTGCCAAAGGCTTGGAAGGCGGAATGTAGAAGACGAAGGTGCCCAAAAAAGATATGACAGCGGAGATGATACCCAAATAGAAGACCTGCGCATTCGTGGTTTAATTGTGATCTATAACAGATGAGCTGTTTCAAGGGCTGACCCATCGCCATGTCACGTTTGTGAGCAAGAGTCTGAAGAACAGTGGACCAAAGGTCGCGAATGGAAGCAGATTGAGTTGGGTCCAAGCCAGTCCAATGGATCGGTACTTGTTGGGCAGCAATTCCGAAATGCCGGGATACATGACAAAAGTCGTTCCTGTACCAAAACCGAGAATGACCATTGCGGCAATGCCTTTATTGACGCTATTGGCCGTGCAGCCGATGATGTGACCGAGGATGAGCAGGGCCTGACCAATGAGCAGGATGTACCGTCGCCCGAAGTAGTCGCTGGTCTGTCCGGCGATGGCGAAGGCGATACTACCGGCAAGAGACCAGCCCAATGCCATCCAATTGGAGTTGGGTGTCTTGTCTTGAAGTTCGATAGCGATAGGGACGATGATCCGAAAGACCAGCAGGAGTGTGAAGCTGAGCGACGGCTGGAATATTTTCAAGTATACAGCTTCTCCTAGACTTGCCGAGTCAAAGGAATACGTAAGATCACTTGCATGAACGCTGACCTTGTCATGAATCTTAAATGCAAGCCATACCCAGTCATCCAGGCTCAGCTGCGACCAAGGGACATAGGCTTGTCAAGCCAAACGGTCTCTCTCCCCAGTCCACTGCAGGCACACTCGTGACCTCATCTGCTTACCTGCGGCACATGGTCCGAGTCGGGGTTCAGGTACCGGTACTACTGAATGCCTCTTTTCGAACGAGGGCATCTTCGTCGAGCCAACAACGACTCGGTTTGCCTCATACCCCGCATTTGGGCCATGTGCTCTATCTGCTCGGCATCTCGCGGAATATAGAGATATCCTCCCTTTTTTGGGGGTTTTTCCCTATATTTCCTTTTATATTTAACGTTTACTTAATTTATATTAAGGTTCTCAGCTTGCAGACCTCTCTGATCTCTGAATCACCATGGCTCTGTCTAATCTGATCCTGAGGCTTTGCTCGCCTCAGACCCTACTACTGGGATTGGCCATATACGCCATTTACTTCCTCCTCCATCCATATCTTCTTTCTCCCTTACGAAAATTCCCAGGCCCCTGGTACGCCATCTACTCCAAATGGTGGCTCGTCCGAATCACAACTCGCGGCATTCGCGCCAAAACCGTCCATGACCTTCACCAGGCATATGGCCAATGGGTCAGGATCGCGCCCAACGAAATATCAACCTGCGACCCCGAAGCCATCACGCCAATCTACGGTATCGGATCGGCGCACGTAAAGACCGAATTTTATACCTACCAATTCCGCGGCGAGCCCGAAGTCTTCACCATGTCCGACCGCAAGCAGCACGCCCGCCGCCGCCGCGAGCTTTCACACCTCTTCTCCATGTCCACCATCACGGAGTACGAACCCATCATGGCCAAGCAGGTCCGCATCTGCATGGACTATATCGCCGCCCAGGGTCGCAAGCACGAACCCAGTAACCTGTATGATTGGTGGCACTACCTTTCCATGGATATCATCTGCGATTTGTCCTTCGGGACAACCTTCAACATGCTGCGTGACGGTGCCTCCAATGCTTACATCAAGGATCTCTACGGCTCTCTCCAAATCGAACCCGTGCGCTGGCACTTTGGCTGGCTCAACAGATTCGCTGCGTATGCGCCTCTGAAATTCGTCCGCGATGCCGAAGCGTGTAGCGTCCGCGCCATGAACAGGGGTGCGAAGATGGTGCAGGATTACATCAACAATCCCGAGAAGAAGCGGGGTAAGGATCTGTTGCAGAAGATGGTGGATGCGCGGGATGAGAATGGTCAACCTCTATCAATTGCCGTCCTCAACACGGAAGCAATGGCGTTCATCCAGGCAGGATCGCACACCACCTCCTCATCTCTCACGTGGATCGTATGGCGGATCCTCCGAGACCCTCGTATCCTACAAAAGTTACGCGAGGAGCTCGACTCCGCGTTGGCAGGCTTGCCGCGCGATGAGATTGCCCCCCATTCCAAACTCGCGCATCTCCCCTACTTCAACTGCGTCATCAAAGAAGGCCTCCGGATCGACACCGCAGTCCCCGGCTCCCTCCCCCGCTACGTTCCAGCTGGCGGCTCCATCATCAACGGCCGCTTCCTTCCAGGCGGCAGTATCGTGTCGGCACAAGCATACAGCTGCCACCGCGACCCTGACATCTTTCCGGACGCTGATGCCTTCAAGCCAGAGCGCTGGATGAATGAAACGGCCGGGATGCGGAGGCTATTTATACCGTACGGGGCAGATGGGCCGAGGAAGTGCCTTGGCATGCATCTCGCCAACATGGAGTTGCGGGTCATTCTGGCGAGCCTGTTCTGGCGGTTCGATCTGACGTTGGTGGGGGACGCGAGCGAGGAGAGTATGGAGCTGGATGAATTTATGGTGGCGAGCCCCGTGGGGCAGAGGTTGGATGTGATGGCGAAGGAGAGGCCGTGAGGATGAGATGCTATGCTTTCGCATGATTTTGAGGCGGGGGCTTTTCATGAATGAACGACGTGATGGAAGTTTTATTGCAGCGATATTTGGGCTTTGACCAGGTGGAGAGACCATGTGGAGATTGATGCATCCAAGTCGAACGACGGAAAACGGTCATGGTCCTAGGATTTGTACACGGAAACTTTTACGGACTTCAGACGCCCCCTTTATATATGATACTCCAAGTTCGTAATGAATACCGTTTATGCCTGATGACTTTTAATGATTTCGACGTTAAACCGGTCTTTCCTTGATTCTCTGCCTCACCAGACATGCGCAGGTCGTCTACTGCAACCCCGTACATATTCGAAAAACCCAACCTGCTTCTTCCCCTGCCTACTCACCCCAATTCACGCCATTCGACTGGCCTGCCTTGTCATCCGAATTCCCATTGGCGTGCCCATTCGCATGTCCATCGATCTGCCCATTCGCATGTCCATCGCTCTGCCCCGTTCATCTCCCTCCTTGCCTTCCCTCGGGCTGGGAATCACGCTCTCCCCCTTGCTTGGGCACCACCCTCACCGGCAAATAATCCGTCTCACCCTCGGTATCCACTCCAGCAATTCGCTACCCTTGTGCACGTGCCCATTCACCACGATGGCATGCAGATTCTTCGTGTCCTGGAACAGACTGATATCCCTCAGGGGATCGCCATCCACCAGGATCGCATCGGCGTAGTACCCCGCCAGCACTTTGCCCAGCACGTCCGGGTGGGCCCATGGTCTCGCCCCCGCCACGCCGTCGCCGCCGATGATGGATTCCATCGGGGTGAAGCCGAACATGTTGACAGAGTGGGTGAGATCGCCGCGCGTAGGTCCCGTACGGTGCCCAGGCAAACCCGTGGTCCCCCCTCCCGCCCCCTCACCATGACGGGCCGACCCCAATTAAGGAAAGTGATGGACTTCTTCTGGAAAAGGATAGGTGACCAAATCAAGGTTTCGGCATTCCAGAAAGCACAAGATTGTGCGTTTCCTGGCGGGTGTTTCGTGCTTCAATTTCCAGAGTCCCAAGATCAGTTGGGCCGCCGCCTCATTTTGATCTCGTCTCGTCTCCTATTTCATTGCTGCGTCCTCGGACAACCCAGCATCAATCATGGCAACACCAACAGCGTCCGAAGTCTTCGGCTTCGTTGGCCTAGGCAATATGGGCTGCCACATGGCGGCCAAGCTTGCCCGTTACGCCCAGGAAAATAGCCTTCCACGTGTACTTTCTTTGGAACAGGACAAGCAGCAAGATCGGAAACTTGTTGCAAGGATCATATTGCGAGATCGTTACATACATGCCTTGTGAACGATGATATTGCTATCGACGTTTCTTTTCTGCGGCAACAGAGCAACGGAGGACCATTCTCGTTGATCACTCGACGCTTTTCCCAACCACCTCGACAGCGCTACAATCAGAAGTGAGGGGGGAAGGGATTGCGCTTCCTTCTGTGTCCGGTATTCGGGCCTCCTGCAGCAGCCAAGTCGGCGGGCCTTTTGGTGGTCGTATCTGGTGAAGAAACGGCGAGGGAGGTCGTGAAGACGTATCTTGTCCCTGCGATAGGAAAGGCCGCGCTGGACTGTGGGGCGGAGTCGTCGAAAGGAGCGCTGATGAAGATAGCGGGGAACATTTGCATCCTGGGGACGATAGAGCTGCTGTCGGAGAGTTTCACCTTGGGCGGAGAAGACGGGCTTTGATGCTGGGGGTGTTCTATGACTTCATCCGTGAGTGACGGCCCAATAGAAGCTCAATCACAACTTGCCTGGAAGCTGACACCCCAACTAAAGCAATGGTTTCCCGCCGCGTCTTGGGTGAATGACGGCGAGAAGATCCGCGACGGCACTTTTTTGCGGCAAAGACTGGCTTCAAGCTTGACGGAGGTATGAAGGACGCCGCGTTCATTCAACGGCTGGGAGCTGAGACATCTACGCCAACGCCGATCATCGATCAGGCGTGGAATCATCTGACGACAGCCAAAGCGATTGGAGGCGCCACCTTGGATTGGAGTGCTTGTTCGACTGGTATGTGCGTCACGGCTGGGCTTCCATCTTTCAAGGGGGAAGGACTCCTCGCTTCAGAAAGAGGATGTAAAGTCCAATGGCAATGTGAATGGTGAGACCGAAAGTGCTCCTTCGAAGGTCTCGGACGCCGCAGGAATGGTGAACGGAGAGGCCGCCAGGTCCTTAGAGGTGAATGGCACTGCGGATGGCGAGCGGCTGAATGGCCACGTCGCAGATGTTGGCGTTCTCTAGGAATTCACTGGCTCAAACCACTGTGGAATCACATTAGGGCGTTGGGTCTCCTTTTCGATAGATGTGTATGTCACGGCTCAGCATCGGCGTTCCTAGTACTGATTCAGCAATCTGCCTGAAGTGGCTTTGTGATTCATTTTCACGGTCCGTCTTCATTTGCATAAGACCATAGTCGACCAAGAATGTATTGATTGCGTCCTACTTATTTACCATGCTCTTGATAGCCTCCACGCATCCTTTGGTATTCCCTAGGGTATCCCAATGCCCCACATCCTCAAAGCTGACCAGCTCGGTTGCAGCATTCTTCAGCAACTGCTTGATCGCCTCCCAAAGTTGCGGAGCCGACACTTTGTCCTCACTCCCACTGACAATGACCGTCTTGACCTTGATCTTGTCCCGGTCAGGATCTTCGCTATCAGCCAAGCTCTCGCAAGCCTGGGCGTATCCCTCGGGGTTCTGCCGGCTCAGCAGCTCTCTTCCGAACGACAATATCTCAGGCCTATCTTTGAGGCTTTTGCTCGAGAAAGCGATGCTGATGATGGTGTCCGCCACAGCTGCCATGGCCCCTTCTCTTACTTTCGCTGCGCGGTCGCAAGGGGCCGGAACGGTTCGCGTCAGGAGGTGGTTTGATGGGACCGAGGAGTACGAGGTTGGAGATGACAGGAGGTCGCTTAGACGCGAGGGTTATGGCAACGAGACAGAGGGTGTGACCTACTACGGTCACTGAGGACAGATTGAAGTGTTTGATGATGGCTGGTGATTGTCAGCAGGAGATTTGGCGGTGCGAAGGGATGTTGCTACCTTCAGCGAAAGAGGATATGCTGGTCCTGGACGTCAAGCTACTCCGACCATGACCTACTCAGTCAAAACGTACGAGTTTGTAATCTTACAGGGTTGAGATGAGGGGCAGGTAGACATTCGTTGTTCCTCCCAAGCCATGAACGAAAAGCACGGCGGGGCCACTCTTGTTCCCCTCCTGCTCGAAATAGAGACCAGGTCGACCTGACTTCAAATTGCCGTATGAGGATATTGAAGAGGCCATTTTTTGAATGACAAGTGATAAGGGCAGCCCACTATCATTAAGATGTCTTGGGGGAGCAGAGGAAGCGCTTCTCGTCCAAATACCTGGTCCAGGTCGAATGACGGCCAATAGCACACATCAACCGACGTTGAAAGCTCGTGGATCCCCCCACGGCATGTCGCCGATGACGCGCATGTCGATTGACCCATGCTTTCGGGATCTGCTCAAGCCTTTGAAGTGGAGATTGTGGGGAAATTTGAGTGAGAATCGACCGCGCTAGAGCTAGAATTGCTCACCTCAGCGAGTCAAGTATGAAATATACACCCCAGAGGCCCGATTATACGCAGGTCACCCTCCTCTCTAAATTATCGAACAAACTTCCTCACATACTCCCCATAGCTCACCACCACCGCTCCCGCCACCACAATCGCTCCCTTCCCTGGCAAACTAGCAACAGCACACCTCTCTGATGTTGGCCCCTTCCCACTCTCGATTGTTCACTTCCCCATTAATCAATGTCCTTGCCTAATCCGCGAGCAACGGACTCCCACTGACCGTCACCGCCTCACTATCCCTCTCCTCGACCTCTAACCTCGCCGGGAAGCGAGTGACGCAGCCGGCTTGGGCTCCCCCGGGGGGGGGGGGCTGGATGTCATGTTACGCAGCGACCCCCACCCTCCGCGGCCCATTTCCCGCTGGAAGACGAGGTGGTGGAGGAAGTTATGGGAGAGTATGACGCCTAGGTCCTCGCGCCCAGCTTCTTCGAGGGGAGGGGGGAGTGCAATTACGCCTAGGATGGAGGGACGCTGGTGCCCCGGGGGGGGACGCCCAGCGCCGAGGATGCGAGCTTTGGGTTCCGAGCTAGTGAGATGGGGGAGGGGGGGGTGAGAGTGTGGAGGTCGTGAGTATTGGTGTTGATGGATTGAGGGCCGCGGACGGGGTAGGTCAAGTTGCGCAAAGGGTGGAAGAGGCTGTGAAGACGGGCAGGGAGGTGGAGAGGAAGGTGGTGATTGTGCCGGACACGTTCGATGAAGACGATATGGCTGCGTTTGTGGCAGGGTGTAATATGGTAGCGCATTTGAGATTGCTGTATCGGACGGCAGCGAGTTTTCGTGTCGGTGAGGTTGAGAGTGGAGAGGGTGGCGCCTGTGGCTGCCGAGGAGTTGTTCAACCAGCGAGACGTTGTGGAGGTGACGGGGAATCCTGGCGGGCTGGTCATCGTTGGGTCGTATGTTCCGAGAACGACGGCGCAGAGGAGGGAGTATCTGCTTGAGCATTATAGGGATCACATCTCCCATTCTGAGCCGAATCTGGAAGAATTTTTGGAGTCCAAGGACGACCATGAAGCCTTGATCGAACGGACAGCGGAGGCTGCTGGACAGGCTTTGCAAGAAGGAAAGGACGCAGTGATCAGCACCAGTGGCAAACTCATTACGACCGAGGAAAGAGCGGAGAGCTTGCGACTGGGTAATGTCGTCTCGGCTGTTCTCGTCAACATCACGAAAGCAATCAAAGTGAGACCGAAATATGTCATTGCAAAGGTAAATCAACCTGGTCATTTGGTGCAGGCTGGGACATAATTGATGAGTTGAATCAACAGAGCGGCATCACCAGCAGCGACATCGCACCGGAAGCCCTGGGCATCAAGAAAGCAACGGTAGTCGGTCAAGCCGCAACTGGGATTCCACTTTGGCGAAGTGAGCCTGTAGGCGATCCCAAATGGTTGCATGTGCCATAGATAGTCTTCCCTGGTAACATTGGTAATGCACAATCATTGGGCAATCTGGTCGCGGCATACAGATGAGCCTCACGGTATAGAATCAATCTTCTAAGCGGGCACCTCGAAGTCGAAGCCAAGCGAATCTTCGGCGATTTCCGCCCTGATCCCAGTTGTACTATCCAACGTCAGCTACCCATCACACGACAGTAATCGCCGCTCATGGCCCACATTTGATGAGAGGGATGAGGCGCGTAGCCCGCCAGGTACTCCTTGCCTTCCAGTATAACCACGGCCCCTAGATTATAACCTTTTGACTTGTCGACTGCGTCCACATATTTATGGCCTGATTCAAAACTGAGCACGCCTTGCTCCAGATATTCAGCTTCGAGATTCGTCCAGCGTTCAACTGCACAAGCCGTTACCTGGAATCTGACCAACCATGGCTTTCCCAGCCGTATCAAACGCATCGACCCGGTCTTGGGTGATGCCGGGCTTGAGCTTCATGAGGACTACTCCACTAATCAACAAATGACCATACTCGCCAAACAAACAAACATGACGAACCGAGATGGTAGAGCTTTCTTGGTGCAGTGGTGGTCGCCATACTGGATAAGTTGTAAAGCTGTTGAGGTAGTTGCCGACGTCTCGTTGAAGCTTGCAGCCAAATCGGAAATCCAATTCTTCCCAATATGACGAGGTCAATCGACAACTGCGGGGGGGGAGCTCGGGGGTTCTCGGGTCGATTTGACGTCATTGGCACATTCAAGCATGCTGCCTGCTCGATGCTTGATGCCCAAAGTGGGGAAAGGTACATGCCCCGCTGATACCCATTTTTTGGCACATTGTTGAAGTCCCTATCCATCATTATCCAAAACTCTGGCTGAGTCTTGGTACCCATGTTATCCGCCAGCCATCGCATCGGCGTTTCTACTTGAGCATCTGCCAGCATCTGTAAGGAGGTAGGGGAGATCAGAGTAGGTTGATCAAAGAAGCCAGTCAATGCAGCGCTTGGCGGAGTCTTCATGAAGGAGTAATCTTAAGCTAGCGGATGTTCACCGTTTCGCGTGAACAGCGGTTGAGCAGTAGGTGTCTGCACGTGCCCTGTTATCTGCGTACTCGACCGCCGTGGTGGATAGTCCTGACTGGAAACTGGCTGGTGCCATTGCTGCGCCTGTCCGTCCAACAGGCGTTTGTCGCCGTCAGGATGACCCTCATTGCTCCGCATCAGCTGTTCTCTAATTTCGACACATCTTGCATTCGAAGGTGTACTTGATGCATTCTTGAGCATCTCCAAACTGAGCGCAAGTCTGGCGCCCGCTGGTTCTGCGTCGACACTCTCCCTCAAGTCCAAGATGTTGATGGTACTAGCCACGAGCATGGTGTAGCTCTCGAGATAGATTATCACGCAGAACTCGAAGCAACGAATGTGTAGCATGAAGAGCCGATCTATCATTTCTGCAGCTGTCGTCCCCCGTTTGCTAGCACTCTCGTGCTTCAGTCGATATGGGCGGCAAAGCAATATGATTGTCGTGTAATATAGTAGGTTGAGCAGAAGAATGTGTAATGGAGGGCACGAGACGGTCCGCGAATCCTGCTGAACGTAGAGAGTTGGTGATAGCCCATTTGCCCAATTCTCAAGCTTGCCAAGAGTGCGGTCCAGAAACGCTTGCAAGTGACTTTGCGATGACTGAGGCTTGGAATAGAGATTCGCGAGCACCTCGTGGAAGATCATGCAAAGGTGACACTATGCGATGAATCTGCTATTCGAGTACGCTTTCTGCGTCACACCCGACCCCAGAGCAGAGGTGGTGGCGAACTTGGGTTTCCAAGCCTCTGTTTCCGCTTCCTCGTTGTCCAGTAGGAACTCTGTTGTCGGTGATGCGATAAAGTCATGCATGGCCGGTGCTCTGCCCCGGCACAAGCTCATCGTCTTGTCCCAGGTGCAGCAGCTCCAAAAGATCTGTTGCCGCAAGGCCAACTCAGCGGCGGAATAGCGGCCACCCAAATGTAACAGCTTTTCGGGTGGATGTGGATCCCCGTGTCTCTCATCATGGAGAATGCCATGCCTGTGTAGAGCCGGCCTTGTGACGTTCGGCCACATGCGCACTCTCTTGCGGAATATATCAGAAGGGCTTGTATGGTAGGGATTGAGCTCCCTCTATCCACCTCTTGAGCCAAGGTATTTCAGAGTTCTCGAAGCGTAAGTCTGACCCAAGTGAGAAGCAGCTGGTCGATCCGAGTATCGTGCAGCTTGGGCAAGGATAGCATTGAGGAGGAAAGGGGTGACGTAGGATCCATTAGCAAGCAGGTGCTCTAAGACGAGGTCAATATGGAGAACGTCTGCAGCCAAAGGGACATGACACACGCATGAAGAATTTTCGGCACAAGACCAGATGCAGGTGGTGAGGCCAGCACCAGTAGGTATCAAGAAGCTCATGACAAAGCTGAGAATCCACATCGACATTCAGGTATGTCCCAATGTCAGTACGAGTACCCGTGCTCATGGCAGGGCTTGGACTATCGAAGCTCAGGTTGTTACCCATTGAGAGATGGCATCATATTAGAATGGCTCTGGTTGTAGACTCAATGAGCGATTGCCCGGCTCATGGGGAGGATGGGTGGCTTAGGGTTGACATCGGGCTGGACGTGAAAGAGGCTGGTAGTGCCGTGGAAGCAGATGCGACCATGCTCATCGACCACGGTCTCGTTGAACACCTTGACCAGCTCATTGTCTTAGGAGGCGGCATCTGTGGCCGGACTGTGCTGGTCTTGTACATCCGCGTTGACGATTCCATTGCCAGGCCTCTTCCGCTTTCCACTTTTCTCTGATACGTTGCCATTGAAATGTTCCTCCAGCAGCCTCGACTGTTCTTCCTCACCGGCGATCCGTAACCGGTTGAGGAGAAATTCGCATGTCTCCAATCGGTTCTGGAGAGCTATGGAACATGCGACTGACGGGACCCTGGGGATGACGGGAGACTTGGTAAGGTAATGGTCGCAGCATCTTATGAGACGTACTTGTTGAAGTAGCATTGCTCTCCATTGGCAAGGCAGCATTCGCCGCTGGGCATGCCTCCATCGCATCTGGTCTTGCGCTTTCGACAATTCGCACACACAAATCCATATTTGCGAGCTTGACGATCTTTGTTGGCCTTCTGTACTGATCCATCAACGCTCCCGCCACCCTGGGGTAATGAGGAGTCGGGGATTCGCGCCATGAACAATATAAGGGGCAGATGCCACTGCCGGCACCACCGTCACTGCCTGAGCTTGGCTGAAAAGGATACGTTTTGACACTGGAGGCAGATACCGACAAGCCTCAAATGGGGCTCTGCGCTCGGTCCATACTGAGATGTCATCCCCCGCAACGCTTCCCAAAGCCAACCGCGTATCGTACCACGAGAGAACCTTTGCGGGGAAATAAAAACAATAATAATAATCAAATGTGGCAGAAAGAATTGAGCACACCAATGCGCCAAGCCTGTCCCTGCTCGGTGCCATGTATCAAGTACCTGAAATTACAAATAGCTCCAGGCGCACCTCTCTAGCCGATGAACCTTGAAGCCACGCTTAGGCCTTTACATACGAGTAGCTGCAGGGGCCTCCCTAGCGGAGTACTCCCCGAGGAGATACCAAGAAGATAACAGTGCCTTCAATGCGAGGTGTCGCCATGATATCCGTGGATAATTACTCATGTTGCTTTGGCCTACCGCTAGATAGAGTACATTTAATCTACATCTGTCTAGTCGGTCCATCCATGACAGCTTCCGGCCCCATCAACGCTAAGTCCAGCTTGAGTAGCTTGATCGCGTTGTTGCGACCCTATGATGGCATAATGAGCATCGGTGCAATCCTGATATCGAGTGCTGAGGTCCAAGCTTGGGGAGTAATGCGTTCTCACCGACAATGGCTGTTGGGGGACATACCGCAAGGCGAGGGTGGATATACACCACCGTGCCAAGCTCCCTTATGCCTGTGAGCGACCTTGCGACATTCTGTGATTGCAAGGGACACCCACCTGAGCAGCAGCCCAGAATAGGTCATACTCTGGCTGGTCGTACATTAACATGGTCTCGCCATTTTCGCCAGCTGACTGGAAGTCATTGACGATCGATCCCTTGAGTCCGAGTTCAGTCACACATCTCCGTAGCTCTTGCGCAGCTTGATGGGGGTCATGCATAGACAGCACATAGAAGCCAGCAAACCGCTTCGGATTCTTGGCGACCTCCTTGGCCATGTAATCATTAGCGCGTCTAGCAAGACCCTTTTCGAGCTCATAAAGAGTAAGCAAGCTTTCTGCCGACCGGCTGCTAGTCGTGCCTTACTTCTGCCTTTTCCTTTTCACATTGCCCTTAGGGCCCTGGGCTTACGAGTGAAAGCACAAACAACTCAACATTGTATTTTCTCATCATCTCCAAGCGCTCGCCATGAATGTCCAGTTTCTGCTCTGCGAACGCCTCAACCCGATCATTGATGGCCAATTTCTTACATTGGTCCACTGTCTCAGGCATATGAATCTTCAGCAGAGTCGTCTAGTCACAGCAAGATCTCTCAAAGAGGAACACCTACGGCTTCTTCCAATGCTATTTTGCCCAGCTCTTAAATGGTCAAGGCTCAATTTTTCGAGCAGATAGCGGTATTCGTACCAGGTAGCTAGGACGCAGGAAGTCTCCAGCTTGCACTTTCGGCATCCTGACTGGAGCGGCAATCTGTTGCTCTTCGTTTTTCTCTCTCTTGCCAGAGACCTTGGGAGAGTCGCATGAATTCGATATGAAGAGTTGATAGCTGGCGATGCCTTCCGGGGCTCGTTTCGGCCTGGTTGCGCGATGTGGAGGCTATGTGACATGGTCGCAAAGCGGTATGTCGCCGCTTGCGACGACAGTACAGAATCACTCAGATACATGCGGGATAGAATCAGTCTTCGCCGGATCCCGGTACGTAGGAATGGATCCTCACCGATTGTTATAGCCAGGCCTTGGTATTATATCCTGGCATCGCCGAGATACTGCCTAACAAATATTGATCCGTTGATCTTGTGTGGAAGTTCAATCTGGTGCCAATGTCTGTGTTTGGGTCTCTCGCTGGCCACGCAAAATGCTACTTGGCGCTGGGTCTGTTAAGTCATACATGCTGCCGTTCAAGCTAATAATATAGTAGGTTTTCATCATTGGTGCTATTACAGCAGTCATTTGTCTTGTGGGAACGGCCATTTTCGACTTCCCACCGCGTCGGTCGCGCACATCCCGCGCATGCAGCTGGTCAGGGAATTGGACTACATTGGTACGTTGGCTTCTCATGTTGTCCAATACTTGATACTAAATTAACCACAAGGCTTCTTCCTCTACACGGTCGGACTCACGGTCCTCCTTGTTGCACTGTACCAAGGCGGCAACATTCGCGTCTGGCCTCAAGCAAGCGTAATCGCTCCCATCGTCTGCGGCGGGGTTGCTTTCATTGGCTGCTTCGTATACGAATTCAGCGGCATCCCAAAGCGGCCACTATTCCCGTCCTAAATGTTTGCGAAGGTTCGAGAACTTACGTCCCTCATCGTGTGAGTGTTCTTCAGCGCCCTTCAAGATCAACCTGCTGGAAGTACGCAGCTGTATCTCCGTCATCGGCTTCTCTTATTACGCCATGTCCAGCCTCATCCCTTCAGCAGCTCCTGCATGTGTACTCCAGTGACCCTATCAAATTGGGAGAGTTGCAATTGGCGGAGGGTGCTGGAAATGTCTTGTGAGCCCAGCCCTTACATATTGGGGTGTCGAGGACTAACAGTAAGCCATAGCGGCGGCGTTGTCATGGGCGCATTGGTTCACAGATTGAAGCACGTGAAAATCCATCTCATGATAGCTGTGGCCATGCAAATGCTCTTCCTGGCACTCTCATCATTGGACACGCCTCATACTCGATCAATGGCCTTGGCGTTTCATTTCTTCGCTACAGTCCCATTTGCATGGGTTACGGTCGCATGCTAGGTCACAGCCAGCCTCCACATCCCGCAGAAGGCCCTGGGTATCGCCCTCGGCTCCATCGGCACCTTCCGTTATCTAGGAGGTGCTATCGGCAACGTTGCTCTGAACATTGTAATCAACAAGAAGTCCGTTGTCTATCTACCGACCTACGTTGCCAAGGCCGTCGTTCTTCTTGGTCTACCAATGGCTAAGCTCGCCGCGTTCTTCAAAGCGCTTGCGGCAGGAAAGGTAATGACAGTTCCTGTTCCTGGCGTAACGCCCGCCATGGCAGCTGCAGGCTTGGCAGCCTCGAGGGATGCATGGGCTCATGCTGTCCGCATTGCATTCCTCGTAACGATCCCTTTCGGCGTGATTGCGACCATAGTAACCTATATCGTTGCCGACCCGAGTCTGTATTTCACCCAGCATGTGGCGATCCATTTGGAGACGGATAGGTTAATGAACATGGTCATTCGGAAAAGGCATGAACGAGTGAAGATTCTGAAACGGTTTACAAAGGCACCTCGCTGCCAGCGCTGGAGGCGAGGATGTGACGCGAATGTTGCAGATGATGAACCAGTGAGAAACAGACTGTTGACACCATGACTCATGAAACCAACGGTACCCGCTTTGGTCAAGAAAAGTCATCGCCAATTGTACGTAATCCGACATATTTCTTTGGCTCGATATAATGATTCTCGACGCCTTTCGTCTTTCCGACCCTCAAGGGAAGACCGTACTCTCTCAAGTGCTTTCCGCTATGAAGCCTCCAAAATTGCCCTGTCAAACATCTCAGCCTGCAAGTTTACCACACCTTGGAACCGAAAGACATACATGAGCACTCTGAGCCGCTTAGATTACGAATCACAGCCTCGCTACCGGGATGCTCCGCCAAAAATTCTGAACAGTCATATACAATGTCGTCAATCACGATCCCTGCACGTCTGTCAGCTGGGGAAGATTGAGCTCTCGCACTTATCCTGGCGTACACATCCTTAAGGCTGTCTTCCCATTGTATCGCCTGATAATTTCTGGTGGAATGAATGGCAGGTCAATTACACTCAGTCCTTGCACACAGTATGGATACTCTGAATTAGCATTAGGAGTGCTATTAGCCATCTCTCCTTCCGCACCCTTTTTCAAGAGGGCATCGTCATCGATATTGAGTGGGCTCGCATAGATGCCAAGCTTTGTCCAACCCATTGTTGCAACAAATCAACACGTTGGCGTTGTGCAGCCTCTCTAGCCTACTGGCCTGGTCTTGCGGAGCCTATCCAGTATCTAAGCCACACTTTGTGATGGCAACAAGCAAGCTCACTCCATCCAGCACGGATTGAGGTTGGAAATCATGTGAGATGGAGGATGGCAAGAATGCCGAGAAGGGATCTACATTGCTAAGGTCGCTTCGTCCCCGAAAAGTCAGCCATCGGCATCTCTCCGATGTACTCTCAAACGCCGACAACATTATGCGCAGGTACCTGACCCCACCATCACCCAGCCGGGAATAACTGAACGATGACATCAACATCTAACGACATCGTGCAGGGACTCGTTACCTCGCAAATGTCTTCTTGCAGGCCTACTACTACTGCCCCAGAATACCTTTCCGTTGCAGTACAGGTGTTTTGAGATAGGAATGGCACCAGCTATCCTTACTAACGGCGACAACGGTAGCCACGATGGCGGTCACTTCCCCATCTTCGGCAAACACGGCTCGACGCGCAAGCTCAACCCCCACGAGGACCTCAACTTCGAGCCCAAGCTCAAACCCAAGTCCTACCAGATCGAAGGCACACGCCCTGACTCCAAAGTCCTCTTCCTTGACGTGAATGTCCTTGACTCGACGGGCGCAGAACCGTACCGTGGCGACGTCTTCATTGAAGGGGAGCGGATCAAGCATGTCGGAAATGTACCGAATGTTGCCAATCTTCAACAGGACCCCAAGGTTCGAGTGATTCAAGGCCGTGGCCGCACGCTGATGTCAGGTCTTGGCGACGCGCATACCCATTTTACCTGGAACAATGGCGCGCTTGACAAGCTGGGCGATGTTGGGGTGGAGGAGCATACGCTGATGACCGCCAAGTCGGCACAATGCTATCTGGACTCGGGATATACCATGTGCTTTGGTGCCGCATCAGCTAAAGATCGGTTGGACTGCGTGATCCGTGACTATATCAACGCCGGAGACATACCTGGGCCCCGATACCTCGCCAACGGGAAAGAGATGGCTGTGCGAAATGGCGAGCTTGCAGCCGGAATCACAGTCTTTGCCGACGGACCATTGGAGATGCGGGAGGTGATTCGGCATCATGTAGACATCGGTGTTGATCAGATCAAGCTGAGTATGTCTGGAGAGGAGATCACGGAGTCAAGGTCCGCGCAGGATTCGTATTATAGTGATGCGGAGACTGCGGCATGCGTGGACGAGGCTCATCGGCATGGCATCCGGCTGTGCTCACATGCTCGCGCTCGGGACTCTGTCAAGATGTGTGTGAAACATGGGGTTGACGTGATATATCACGCGAGCTACATTGACGACGAGGGTATGGACATGCTCGAAAAAGCCAAGAGTAAGCATGTCGTAGCGCCTGGAATCAACTGGCTATGGGCGACTGTATACGAAGCGGCGCCATTTGGCTACTCTTTCGAGAAGGCCGAGCAGGTTGGGTACATGAAGGAGCTCCAGATTGCAATTCGGGCGCTGAAGGAGATGCACGAGAGGGGCATCACGGTGCTACCGTAAGTGATGCCAACATCTTGTCCAAGGAAAGATTCATGCTAATTCATACAGGGGCGGCGACTACGGCTTTGCATGGACGCCTCACGGGACTTACGCCAGAGATCTTGAGCATTTCGTAAAACTGCTAGATTTTACCCCGATGGAGTCGATCATTGCAGCGACCGCAGGTGTTGCGAAATTGTTCATGCAGGAAAATGAGCTCGGCAAGATCGCGCCTGGATATTTTGCAGACTGCATCTTGGTCAATGGCAATCCTCTGCAGGATATTTCGATCCTTCAAGAGCACGACAAGTTGGACGTCATCATGATCAACGGCCGACTCCACAAAGCCTCCTTCAAGGAATTCTCCAAAGCTACCGGCCAGACCGAGATCTTGGCCCCTGTGATTCATCCAATGACCAATTTTGTTGCCTTTCAGAATGAAGAAGGCAAGCAGCGGATTGGCCATCTCAGTCTGGATGATCGCAAAATCACGCCACTCACGATGAAGTCGGGAGCGCCATTGGACAATTTGTACCAGGTGATTGAGTTGCAGAACGAAGTTGTGCCAGCTGGTGATGCAGTCTCCCTTGAAACCGTGAAGTTGCTTGCACCCATTAGCGGTCGTGATATTCTTTGCGTAGGCAAGAATTACTCGGCCCATGCAGAGGAATTCAACAATAGTGGATACGATTCAAGCGACAGGATCGACCAACCATCACACCCCGTCATCTTTACAAAGCGCGCAACCAGCATCATTGGATCTGGCGACTCGATTCTCCCTCATCCAGCTTTCACGCAAACACTAGACTACGAAGGTGAGATTGGTGTCATCATCGGTAAATCTGGCTTTGCGATCAATGAGAAGAATGCTATGGACCACGTATGGGGCTATACCATCATCAATGATGTCACCGCTCGCGAGAGGCAGCGTGATCACAAACAGTTCTACCTTGGCAAATCAGCAGATAGCTTTTGTCCAATGGGCCCCATCGCGGTGCCCGCTGCACAATTACCCAGAGTCTTGACGGTTGAAACGCGCGTGAACGGACAGCAGCGACAAGTTGGGACTACTGATGATCTGATCTTCTCTGTCTCCAGTCTCGTCAAGACACTGTCAGCAGCTATCACGTTGCAGCCAGGCGATGTCGTCGCCACAGGCACACCTGCCGGCGTTGGTTTCGGTCAAAACCCGCCCTGCTTCCTCAATCCTGGCGACACCGTCGAAATCTCCGTGACGGGCCTGGGTACACTCCGCAACACAGTCGCCGAACCCACTGCCCCTAGCAAGACCATCTCGGCCGTCGAGCACACTCCCACATCCATCCCAATCCACAACTTGAACATCACCTGCGGCGGCGCCGGCCTAACCAAAATCAACTCCAAACTTATCAACATCACCACCCTTGGCACCGGCTCCTCCCCTATCGTCTACATCCACGGTCTGGGCGGCACGATGGAATTTTACCGTCCGCTCGTCCAAGCCGCTGGCCTTCTCGACAGTGGGCCGGGCTACAAACACATCCTCTACGAGCTTGAAGGCCACGGCCAGACACCCACCTCCGCATCTTCAGAAGTCACCATGGACAGTCTTGTCGAGGACCTCAACGGCATCTTCAATCACCCGGATTTCGAGCTGAAGTCTGGAGCGACGCTGGTGGCCCACTCACTAGGCGGTCTTGTTGCCATGAATTTCGCCCTCCAATATCCCTCCCTTGTCAGAAAACTCGTCCTCCTCGGCCCCGGCCCCTCACCTCTCCCTGCACCAGCGGCAAAGGCAACGTACGCCCGCGCCGCCGCCGTGCGCGCCAAGGGCATGCTCGCTTCCGGCGTCGCGGAGGCCGTCAGCCAAGCTGCAACATCATCGAAGACCCAGAAGGAGAGACCCTTGGCGATGAGCATGGCTCGCGCCTCCCTCCTCTCTCAAGATCCCGAAGGGTACGCGAAGTGCTGCACTGCTCTCGCAGGCACCGCGGGGACAAGCTTGGAGATCGAGAAGATCAAGTGCCCGACATTGGTGGTTGCGGGGATTGATGATAAGGTGAGTAGTCCTACATGGGCCAGGGCGATTGGGGAGAGGGTCAGGGAGAGTCGAGTAGAAATGTTGGAGGGGGTGGGGCATTGGCATTGTTTTGAGGATCTGGAGGCTGTTGCTGGCCTTGTGAAGGGATTTCTTTAATGGGGAGGTTCAGAGGCTTGTATGAAGGGATGTGCCATGGAAGGACATGGAAGCGCGAGGGCTGATGGATGCTTTTTCATACGTTCAAGGAGTCATTGCCGCGGAGTTATGTAACTGTCTCAAGATGTTGTGCAGCACACATGAAATTTTTTGGAAACATCAGCTTGAATTGTTTCTTTTGCTTCAAGATTTTAATGTTTGGTTCACGCTGAACCCGGCTACCCTTGCTAGCCACAGTCGTTCGAACGCCCAGAAATCACTCGCGTTCGTCATCGTGGAGAACATGACACCAGTATGTTGTGCAGGAACCACCCTCTGCATCCTCAGCACACGCTGCTTTCCCGGACGGAATCTGACCGTTCTCTAGCTTTGCTTTTTTCTTGTGTCCTCCCCTTGTCGTCTTAGAATTCAATCCTGATTGGCACTCAAATGGTGGCGGGGCAAGCGCCGTTGAAAGAGTGTATTGCATTTGTGAATGGTTTCACCGGCGCGGGACTGTCCGCTGAATAGTTCGCCCAGGTTTCGTAGACACCATCGCCAGAAAGTTGCGCACAGATTGGTCGCCCTGCGGGAATCTCATCATTTCCCAGCTTTGTCCTCTTCTTAGATCTCGATTTCCTGAGGGGAAATGCCTGCACAAGGCAATGTCGCTTCGTACATCGAGAGGCTGTGAATGGGGAAGGAGTAGCTTGGGAGTACCACAGTCAATTGACTGAAGGTTGATTTTGATCTCATCGTCTTTGTCTATCTATTCATTGGACACACGTAGAGCAGGGCTGCGGTGATCGGTGACCCATTCACACTGCGTCTTTGAATTTTTTCAGTAAGTGGGTTTGGAGGTCCATTGTCACGGCAAACATGATGTTGATATAACACAAATTTGCTCTCAAGCGTCGATAATATTCTAGATCGTGCCATAGCGTTTGAACACAAATAAGCAGGTTGGAGCTGACCTGAAAAACACCACTACTGGAATGACAAAAGGTAGGAAGAGAACTGCAAGCAAAGAGGCCTTGCAATCTGAAGCATGACATAATCTCTACACGAGCAAGACGGTTACCACGTATCGTAGCGAGCATCGTGATATTGAGATTCCCGACGCCATTTTAAGGAATCAAATCAAGCATATGCGCAATTTCCAGGTAATTGTCGAAGCCAAAGACCTCCGCAATCTAACAGATACCCAGTTTTGCTACCTGGGCGCACTCTTACGAATCAGATTGGTGACACATTGGAGAGAATGAAAGATGCGCAACCTTCGACCTTCTCCTTGCTCTACCCAAAACCCTCGCTGCAGCTGCCGAAAGCCGTGTAGGGAAATTGACAAGGCTTGTCCTGCAAGGGTATCATACAGAGATTCCCTGTCCGATTATCAATGATGGCGAAATAAAACCTCAAGCCTCTTTGCGTGGTGTTGTAACGCAGCCCAGGTACGATGAAGAGACAATCCTGGTCCCATGAATTGAGTGATAAGGTTCGGGTGAGGGATAAGAGTGTGATGACCATGTACATGAAGTTGCTGGCGAACAGACACAAGGAGGCTGTTGGTCCGAACAGATGGACGGGGGATGGATAGAAGGACATTGGTGGAGAGGCAATCTGGTCTGGAACTGCAGAAGTCCATCCTTGGGGCAGTTTGCCGCATGGGAATGCGAGAAACAGAGCGGACAGCAGCGGAACCGAGGCATGTGGTAGTTGATGGCAAGAACGTGAAGCCGGGCATACTAGTATTGTACCTGCTAGTAGTGATATCCTGCAGGAGTACTTAAAGCTTGAGGCTCAGGTCATGAAGCCGGAAAGAAACGCGTGAGCTATGCCCTTTTGCGAACCTTATGTTATCGTGGCCTGCGCAAGAGAACGCATAAAGAAAAGTCTCACAGCAGACGGTCTGCATCGTATCATGCTTTGTATTCTGATCTATTCTAATTGTCTTACTCAAACATCGTCAAACTGTGCTTCCTAGCGTGGGAAACTCCAGCTCTCAAGCGGAAATCCTAATGAATGAACCCAATCTCTTTCCAGATGTGGACATATTTTCTTACCACTTCCTCACTTACCGGGCCTACCGCAGCAAGCGTCTTCGAATGCTCGACAGCCTTCTTGGTATCTAGCACAAGCCCGCCGCAGGACATGCGTAGATAATTGCTATCCAAGAACTCCAGCAGTGTGGCTGCCGGGTTATTCCGCTGCGGTGCCTTTCGCACACGTTCGACCCACTCGTTGAAGGGGATTAGATTTGGAATTCCCAGTGCGTCGGAGAGGATAGCATTCATCTCACTCCACGGCTGACCGACGGGGTTCTCGATGTGGTAGATCGGGTAGAGTGGATGATCTGAGAGGATTATGTCCGAAAGGCTGGCTGCAATGTCGTTGACGGGGGTCCAGTAGACTTTGCCGCCTACATCGGGCAAGGCGTTCAAGGTCTGGGAAGACTTGACCAGAAAGCCAAAGTGTTCCATTGGGTTCCAATAACCGCTGGTCTTGGAGCCAGCGATTTGCCCCAGGCGGACGGCCGTGGTGCGGAAACGGTTGGGGTGCTTGTGGAGTGTCTCGTCGAGCATTCTTTCGCAGCCCCATTTGGCGTCTCCATAGCCATTAGGTAGCACGGTGTCGATGTCGACTCTAACCTCAGGGACCATGGTCTTTTCTGCGCCGTTGCCCAGACCATAGTGGCCCACGACCCCGATGGATGATACCAATTGAAAGGTGAACTTGAACTCCTCGGTACGCCGGGATGTGACGTCGGATGCAAAGTCAACCAGATTACGCATTACCTGAAATTGCGACTCGAAGCCGGCAAGGGCGCGCTTGGCGCTCATCGGCCATGCATTATGTATGAGGTGGGTAACGGACGATACTAGGCCCTCGTATTCAGCACTTGAAAGGCCCAGCATTGACTTTGAGCAATCAGTTTGTAAAACCATAAGCTTGGGCCTTATAGTGTCGAAAGTTCGAATGCCCTTCTCCCTCATAGCTTTCTGTTGGCGTACGTAAGGCTCTGTCCTGTGCGTGCGGTTCAGGCACACGACTGTCTTCACGTTGGACATTTGCGCGATTAGGTCGACTAGGTGGCTTCCTAGACCTCCAGTCGCGCCCGTTATCAGAACCACCTTCGCATTATCACTCAAGGTAGCAATTGAAGACGAAGTTGGTGGGGCCGAGAAGCCGGCAGTATACTTTGTCACATAATCGTCGACCGCCTTCTTGCGAGCTGCAAGGGCAGCTGTCTCCTGCTCGGATCGTACTGGCATGACTTCTTGTTTGAAACCCAATTCCCCAGTCGTAGCAGCTGAAGCCGAAACATCCTCAATGTCTGCCAGCGATGTGGTCGGATGATTTGCATTCGTATCTCCGCATAGCAATTGTCTTAGATCAGCCACTGTTGGGCAATCAAGGAAGAGAGTCTCGTGTTGAATGTCAAGCTGAAGCTCATCGCGCAGTCGACTGACGATGACGAGCGACAGGAGAGAGTCAACTCCAGAGTCAGCGAAGTCGGTGTCGTCGGTAAGATCTTCTATAGCCACTCCGCTCTCTTCCGAGATGATCGCCAAAGCACGCTGAAAATCGGCCTTCAGAGCAAAGGGACCTTCTTCGCTGGAGGGTGAAGTTACTCCGGTAGATTCGGTCTCACGCGCTGAATCGCTAGAGCTTCCAGTGGCATCATCCTCAGATCCTCCTAGAAATTCCTTGAGGTCGCGGACTGTGGGGCAATCGTAGAACAAGGAATTAAAGTCAAAGTCGAGCCCAAGCTCCTCCTTGAACCGAGCGGAGATGGTCAGACTCATAAGGGAATCGATTCCAACCTCAGTGAAGTCTGTGCCATCAGACAGATCCGTCAATGCGAGGCCGCTCTCCTCGGCTATGATTGACAAGGCCCCGGTGATCTTCGAGTCTTGAGGGGGCCCACTCTTCGGACCAGGAGCCATTGCAGAGCTTGCGGAAGGAGCGGATCCTGCGGTAATAGGGTGTTTCTTCGGTGATCCTTGCTGTGTTTTGCTACCGCTTTCAATTGACAGAATGACCTTCAGGACCCGTCGTGGAACGCCTTGGATCTAGAACACATCGTCAGGACATGATCTTACCTTTCAGCAACACATGAGATGGACGTACCGCAATCTGTCCAAAGAACGCCACGACTTTCTCGCCGTCGAAGATAACAACATCGCCATGCCAAATTTTGTCCTGGCCTTCGACCATGCGGGTATACGTAGTATATGTTTTGTCGAAATCCATAGGCTCGAACATCTGAAAAGATCCCCAGCCGTGATTCATGAAGACCTCGACATCCAGGTCAGTGCTGTCATTGCAATTCATGGTGAATCCGCATGACTGCGTAAGAGAATCAATTAGGGCTGGATGAGTGTGAAAGTCGCCACCTCTTCTCACAGTGCCAAAGCTTAGACTACTCGAGGCTTCGAGTGTCTTGCTATTGAGCACTATCTCATCTATCGCGCGATAGTCGTCATGGAAACGTGCTAGCGGCCGAATTGCGCGATACACCATTGGGCGGTTGAAACGAGCAGTATCACCCGTGGGGATCCCTTCTCGCAGGCTTTGTATCTTTTGCTTCACAACGACAGCCTCATTCTGGAGCGACTCCCGGAGGCTTCTGTCCTGGAAGCGGACAACACATCGCGAGTGCTCTTGTAGTTTCTGCTGATTCTGCGTGACTTTTCATTAGCCTATTTTACAACAAGAAATTTCCAAGTAGACAGAATGCATTGCTTACATCGAATGACATGAATCGTATTGCCGCTGTATTGGACGACCAGTCCACCTCAGTGTGGGCTTGTAGAAGCTGCTGCGTAGCGCCAGTCTTCAGGATGAGCGCCTTTGAGATGGTCATGTCTGAAATGTCCACAAGATTCTGCTGTTGCTCGGGCTGATAACACTCGAGTAGGTACTTGCCCAGGCTCAACGCAATATCTGCATAGACTGACGGAGTACAAAGTGGGATCCCGTCGACCTCGTGCCCCTGCACCAGCGGACTAAGATCTTTCCGGGCAATGTCAGCCTCAACAATAAGGTGAGCTTTTCGCGAATCACCAGTCTCTTCGACGATCCTGTGAATCGTCGTACTTTCAAGCTTCGAAGCATTACTGATCACCAGTGGCGCATCACCTTTGCGCAATGACCAGTCATTTACGTACTGGATCCAGTATTGTTTCAAGTCCCAACTGTATGCGGGCAAAGCCAGAACTTGGTGGGAGGCCTTGAAATCCAGGTGATACTTGGACCAGCTGATATCAGCACCTGCTTCGTAGAGATTCTTCAGCGTCAAGGCCAGGGTCTGGTAGGTCGATCGACCCCGCTGTAATGAAGCGAGCGATGTCGTCTGTGGACCCAGCACTGCCTTGACCATTGCTGAGATAGCTGGATGCGGACCAATCTCTAGCATTGTGGTCTGTTCAGTGATCACCTGCTCGTCGCGTGCTGTTAGAAGTGCTTGAAGCATATTGACGGGCTCACGGGAATGCCGAGCTAGGTAACTAGGTCCTAAGCTGCCATTCTCTCTGATGACACTTCCGTCCAACGGGCAGAGCAACGGAATTCGCGGCCGATGGTATGTCACGACACTCGCCAATGTTTCAAAGTCTTCTAGCATAAGGTCGATCTGAGAGGAGTGGAAAGCATAAGGGACATGCAACTCTATTGTCTTAACGCCCGCATCTGCCAGCCGTTCTTTAAAAAGTGAAACGTCCTCGTTTGGCCCAGCCAGGACCGTCTCGATGGGTGAGTTGATGCAAGCAATCTCATACTGTGTGTCTTTCAGGGCGTTTGCAACCTCACTGACTGACGCCTTCACCACGAGCATCTTATGAGTGTTTCGAGTACACAAATCCTGGAGCAGTCTGGCTCTGGTACCGACAAGGTAGACAGTATCTGCATCTGACAAGACGCCAGCGACATTCAGAGCGGCATATTCACCCAGGCTATGTCCAACCACAGCGGTGGGAGTGATGTTCCACGACGCCCACAATTTAGCAAGCGCAAGCTGCATGCAGGCGCTTGCCAGTTGGACAACGATAGGCTCAAAGATACCTACATCTTGTTCATCAGACTGTATGACTGGCAGCATAGAAGGAAAGCCTAAAGCCTGTCCAATGCGATCCAGTCGAAGCATTTCTGTGTGGAAAAGGGAGAAATTGTCAAAGAGCGACTTCCCCATCCCAGGATACTGTGCACCTTGGCCTGTGAAGGTAAAAAGAATCTTTGGGATGCTCTTCGCTCTGGTCATTCCAGTATTGTCTTGTATAGCTTTTTCGATTTGTGCAGATATCTCTTGAATGCTTGAACCAATGAACAAGATGCGATGTTGATGATGCATACGCCGCGCTGTTGTCGTGTAGGATAGTTTGCCAACAAGAACATCATCAGTCTGTTGCAGGAAGCTGAGCGTAGATTTAAGGTTGCCTTGCAAAGAGACGCCATTTTTGGCTGAGACAGCTACAAGATGGTGACTCCGCGGATCAGGAGCTACATTTGAAGACTTGAGCCTGGGAGCATCTTCAAGCAACAAGGCGGAATTGCCACCTGCGGCACTGAAGTTGTTGACGAAGACTCGTCTAGGCTGCGAAGGATCGGAGCTCCTTTCCCATAAGGTCGGCTCTAAGGCGATGTTGACATTTCGTTCCTGTAGATCGAGGGGAAATTTATGGTTGATCTTTGTCTTGATTCCACAATGCGGCACGATGGTGTTCTTCTGCATCATCAACAAAACTTTGATAAGGCTAGAGACACCAGACGCAGCTTCACCATGTCCGATATTGGCCTTTGCAGATCCCAGATATAAAGCCTCACTCCGGCGCTTCTTGACCTGATCAAGGGACGGTGCGAAGGTTTCGAGAGTACTGGACATCTCCCCAGCATCGCCAGCTTGAGTGCCGGTCCCATGCATTTCCACGTATGTGACAGTATAGGGATCCACAGCGCCTTGATTCAGAATCTTGTTGAAGACGGCACGCTGAGCTCCGACATGTGGACGGGTTATCGACTCTGACTCGGCAGAATGATTGGTGGAGGCACCAAGGATAACGCCCAGGATCGGGTCGTTGTCGGCAACAGCATCATCAAGACGCTTAACAATGACCGTTCCAATGCCTTCTCCACGGCAATAGCCGTCAGCTTCGTCGTCAAAAGTCTTACAATTCCCCGTTCGTGAAAGAAAATGGCCTCTATCGAGACCTGCGGTAAAGTCCGGGTTCGTCAGCACATTGGTCCCGCCCGCGATCGCGGTATCGATGTCACCTCGCCAGAGTGAATTACACGCAAGGTGAATACCAGCGAGACTCGATGAACAGGCCGTATCGACTGCGAAACTTGGCCCGCTGAAGTTGAAACAGTAATTGATACGTCCCGGTATGAACGCTCGATTGCCTCCCGGGATGAAATAGGTATCAACATTTTGTGCGCTGTTTGTCTCCATCCAATCATTGCTGGTGACTCCGTAGAAGACGCCAACACGGTCGCGTCTAGTCGATGGGGTCATATCCGGAACAATACCAGCTTGCTCGATTGCTTCGTAAGCTGTCATTAAAGCAAGCCGTTGTGCAGGATCGATTTGCGGCGCTTCTCGAGGTGAAATATTGAAGAAGCGGGCGTCAAATTCGGCTGGGTCATCGAGCCAACAGCCGTAGGGAGTTGCGCTCGTATTTTTTCGGGATCCCGTGGGATCTACGTGTGTTTTGACATCCCAATGGAGCGCCGGGGCAGGCTTGTGGACATCCAAGCCTTGGTACAAGAGGTTCCAGAAGGCCTCGTTGTCCTTGGCGCCGGGGAACCTTCCAGACATGCCGATAATGGCAAGCTTCGGCTGACTTGGCCTGGAGGCCAACACATCTTCAGGGATGGAAGTTGTGTTACTGGTTCCTGAGGGCGACAATAGAGAGCGCAGCGATGTCTGTTTGAGAGCTGTGTAAATGAGCTGATCAGCTTTTGTTCCGATGGGCACAACAGTGAATCTCTGGGAGCCTGATTTGTGGAGACAGATTTGCAATTCCTCGAGGATGCTACTCCAGCGAATTGGTCTCAGCAATATCTGTCCGAGGGCATCTTTCAACAGCGACTCAAAGTTGCCACCCTCCACTGAGGGCCCCGCGCTTGATAACACAGGGACTTGATTTGTATGCGCATGAGCCCGGTCGAGGATGAGCTCTCGGATTATGTCATCTACATCATCGTCAGAGTATAGATGGGGGGCATGGAATGGTCCGTGAATCCCATCGATATGAAACTTTTTCAGACCGAGATCTTTGAAATTGGTGGAATTCGTAATCTCTTCTAGCGAGGAAGGCGGGCCACTTAGCGTTATGCCGCTTGGAGTATGGGCGCTAATATAGGGCTTGCTAGTAAGGGGCTTCCTCTGAAATCATCAAGATTGAATCAGCAATCAACAGACGACAACACAGACGCTTTGAAAGCTGGTTGAAAACTTACCATTTCGTTACAGATCTTGGACATGGATTCAAAGGGTGTTGAGCCGCCAATAATGGTGGACCAGCTTGGATCTGAAGTATTCAATGGCTCCAGTCTATGCGCAACATCTGTTACACGTATGCCCGTCCTGAAAGCTACAATGACAGCATCGACTGCCATTGGAATGAGCTCTAATGTATCACGACTGCAGCTGATTGCAGCTGCTGCCAACGCTCCTGTGCAAAGGCCGAGTACACGGGTGCTGTCGGCGCAAGAGTATTGGGGACTGGCCTCACTGCATACCCTATTCAGTTCTTTTGTTCAAGCGCGTGGAAAGGCAAGAATTCTCTTGATCAATGCCTACCTGATAAAGGTTCCGAGATGGTATATGCAAGTGGTAGCCATGTCTAAGGGTATGCAACGTGGTCCGCCTCTCTTGCGTAAGACAAGGTCGTCAACGCATGTGAACCGAGGGAGATCATCTCTGATTTCGCGAGGCAGGCTATAAATCTCGCTGCGGACTGCATTGTATGCTTTGACCAGATAATCTTCCAACACTGGGTTCTGTCTATGCCGTAGTAAGTCTTTCATGTGCGGTTCTATGTCGTATGTCTGGTCTCCAAAGAGATAGAGCTTCATATGGTCCGCCATGTTGGTTCCAATGGCAGTGAGGTTGATGAGTGTAAGTGATGGTCCAAAGGCTACCCTAATACAGATTTCTGCCAAGTTTGATATTCTGTGTCTGTGGGGTTCCAGCTTGACATATAGCAGAGTCACCTCGTCCTTACTCGCGTAACCAATACCCGATGTTGGAGATCGAGTCTCAGCCGTTGACGCAACAGCGCGCCGACGTCTGACAGTGCTACATTGGATGACATCAAGCTAAGGAGACTGGGCGAAATCTATCAACAAGGGGAAGGCTGCTTTCGCGCAGCGACAGTCCTCGGGTCCCAGCCTCCACACCTTGACCCACATCTTCGGGCAATTGCGAGGGCTCTGGTGGTCGGCAACAAGCTGGGAGACCTGACCAACACAAACATCAAACGCGAACCGTCACTGGTGGCTGGCTAGATGTCCGTAGATTATCAATGATTCAGCAGTGGCTACGACCCTAAAGACTAAGGGACTGCCTGCCGCCCCTATGTCTGCTCATGAGTAAAGTCCTCAAACCAAACATCATTCTTTCGGCTAAGAGATTTCTGGCTGAACGAGTGATTGGATCTCAAACACACTGAGCCACTTTGCCGTTGGAAGGGCATCAATGCTTGCAAGCATGTTAGGCATGCACTGACCCATGCTGTTCCGACTAGGGTCAGCTCGGGTAATATGTAATTTAATAAATCAAACGAAGTACTCGGGAGACCTCGGGCTTTCTACACACCCACGGGTCTTTGGGGGCGTAAAAGCATCGGGATCAGGGAATCGGGGAAATGCGTAGATTCTGAGGTAAGCTAATTACAATGATGCATTTTCTGGGTCCCGCTCGTACATAGCGAGCTCCCTCAGCCTCGTGTCGGTCTGCATATGTCTATTGCCTCGCCATTCAAATCTCTCTTGCAAGATTAGATCTCGGGATTATCCAGGACGCGTCGGAATATCCCTGGTAACACGCTGTGACCTCCTGTTGTATTGGTAAGTGACCTCCTCGTGTTATATTGGTAAGCACACGAACACCTCTGTCTCCCAACATTGGGCCTGAAGTACGAACAGGCGGGTAAGATGGAGCAGTTCTGCCCTACTATGACGTACCCACGTGTACCCACGTGAGATTGAGAGACCCGCATTTCGGTTTCAGACGAAGTGGATCGCTGCTGCGGCAGTGCAGCACCAGTTTCCAGGCACAAAACACGTGGGTGTACGAGCTAGCAATGGAACGTTCTACCGAGGTTCGAATGCATACGTTATGCTACCCAAGTATAACCTGTCTATGTCAGGTGATTCGCTTTGCAAAAGACCGGTCAGTCTACAAATTCTGCAGACCATATAAGACTTGATCATTGCCCCGAAGCCCAGACCACTCAAATTGAAGCACTTCATATAGTGTGGTCCAGAATAGAGCTCACTGATCTTGTCGTGCTGCAGGAAAATCTTTCATCATGCGACTCCCAGGGACTGTTCTGCCAAGATACCTATTGCTTGGTTCTGTAGGCGTTACTTTAGCCCAGCAGACTCTTGAGAAAGATGTTGCGATCATCGGAGCTGGCGCTGCCGGTGTATGGGCGGCAACATTACTCGAGCAGATGGGGAAGTCCTTCGCCATTGTGGAGAAGGAGGCCAGATTTGGTGGACATACGGAGTCTTACACTGTCCCTAACACCAATACTACTATCGACTATGGTGTTCAAGGATACTCCCCTCTCGTTGATGGAAGCTACGACGTGATCGAACGATTCTTCGGGGCTTATGACGTCCCCATCTCCTATATCCATCGAACCGAGACAAGTGGTGGAACTACACGCTACTTCGACTTCCGCACGTTCCAGGAGCTGAAGAACTTCACCTACGGCACAGATCTCAGCAGCTACACTACACAGGTAGACAAATACCCATACCTTGACTACCAAATCCAGACACCGGGCCCCATTCCCAATGATCTGACCCTCTCAT
The DNA here is from genome assembly GCA_019925105.1 of Niebla homalea. Classification (NCBI taxonomy): domain Eukaryota; kingdom Fungi; phylum Ascomycota; class Lecanoromycetes; order Lecanorales; family Ramalinaceae; genus Niebla; species Niebla homalea. The sequence goes on from JAHGAU010000001.1 coordinate 3,104,694, forward strand.
TTGGAGACTTCGTCAAGAAGTATTCGCTGCAGTCCAGTGTCTTTAATATATATTACCAAGCCGAAGGTCTTGGTGACACCCTCTCTCTTCCCGCATACTATGTCTTGAGGGAGCTGAACCTGGCGCATCTCCTCGCACTCGAACCTTCCTCCCCAGGTCTCGTGGTCACTACAGCTGGCGACAATCAAGAACCATACCTCAAAGCGCAGGCCAAGTTTGGCAAGAATGCCCTGGTAAACTCTGTGGTCCAAAGTGCCCATCGTGACGACGACGGAGTCGAATTGACGGTTCAAACGCCATCAGGCCCGGTGAAAATCAGGACTCCTAAACTATTAGTAACGATACCGCCCACCACATCAAACATGCAGCCTTTCGATCTTGACCGCACAGAGTCCGGTTTATTCAGCAAGTTCGCCTACTCTGGCTGGTTCGTGGCCCTGGTCAATATCACCGGTCTCCCGGTCAACGCAAGCTTCCAGAATGCCGGCAGCGACACGCTCTATAATCTTCCCAAGTTGCCGGCACTGTATCAGATTACAATCACGAAGATGAGCGGCATCTACCTCGTGCGGTATGGTTCGCCTGGCTACATGTCCCCGAAGGATGTTCAAGCGGATATTGTGAGCTCAGTGGAAAAGATCCGTACGGCGGTCACGCCTGATGCTGGTAGCCTGGCTGTTCCCACGATTTTGGCCTTTGGTAATCACATGCCCTACACCATGCATGTAACGAGCCCTGATCTTACAGCTGGCTTTGTCGATAAGCTTTGGGGATTGCAGGGGTATCGTAGTACGTGGTACTCCGGCGCAACCTTTACGGGAAGCTCGAGCACCGACATTTGGAATGCGACGCAGGGGATCGTTGCAAGTATGTTGGCTGCATAGACACGAAACGTAGCTCAGTCTGGTCATTTTGCGTACACCTCTATTAGCTCAATCAATATCGTTACTTTTTCCTACATACCTTTCTTGAGACCACCAAGGGCGAGCACTTACAGTGGTCTCACCAGGTATTATTTGCTCCCTTCCAAACTTTGAAATGTCTTTAGCATTACAAATATGCCATGTCGGAAAGCCTTCGAGTAGTAATCTGAGTAGGTTGGCTCATAAACAACCATAGTCGAGGAGATTAAGAAAAAGAAGTCTTCGATGCATGTCTACCGTTCATGAACACTCACGTCTGGACAGTCGAGGTGTAACAATGTTACAGCTACCACAAATCTTGGAACGATCTCTGAATTCTCGATGCGGCCAAGGAATTCATTGGAAAAGACTGCAAGACCAGATGGAGGCTCTGACAATACAATCAAGAAAGGCAAAAAACGTAGAGATTGAGCTTAACCGCGCAAAGGCGATCATTGATGATGGAAGACCACACCGACCCTTCACGATTTTCATGGTGGTGCATTGAAGAACGACTTGGGAAATTCAAGGTCAATGACCCAAATATCATTTCGTTTTTTGCTCTTGATGATGACTTCGTCTGTGTAAAGGATGAATTGACTATTCAGTCTGAGGGTCTGATACCTCTCTTCCATTCACGCGCACCTACAAGCTTACCACATACTTGCAGCCGCTGACGCCTTTCATCAACTGACCCAGTCCGGGCTCAATGGCGTCAAAGCCCTTCCCAATGACTTCGACTTTGACCGGGAGTTTGTACTCCCCGTTCTGGTACAGCTTTGCCAGGCCGGGCATGGCAGTCATCCCGCCCTTTGCGCCGAAGATTTGTCGACCAAATACAGCAGTCGACTTGACTCCGTCTGGCGCTTCTGCGGTCGGTCCAGTCACGACCTGGGAGAATACCTTCGGGCCAGAAGGGTTGAGCGCTGTGAACACAGCTGGTGCGCTCACGGCGGCCCCCACAGGGTCCAGAATTGCGTCCACGCCAGCACCACCGGGAGCTGCGGCTCTGATAGCCGTCGTGTCGTTCTGAGCAGAGCGATCAAAGCATTGAGTGGCGCCTAACTCGGTGAGATGGGCATGGTGCTGGGCGGATGCAGTAGTCAGAATGGTGGCTGAAGGGATAGCCATTCGGAGGAGCTGGATAGCGTTTGCGCCGACTGCAGAGCTGCCTCCCAGAACGAGAATTGATTTCAGAGAGCTACCACCCGTCGGGTCAAGTTGGGGCAACGGGACTTTCAAGCCTTCATTGACTGCGGCTGCAGCAGTGAGATAGCAAATTCTGTAAAGTGGAAAATTAGCGCATGAAGTTGGGAAGGATGTTTTGTGTAGGCTTACGGAAGTGATGCGGCTTCCTCAAAGCTCAAAGTGGCAGGCTTCTTGGCTACAAGGTGAGGCGGCACAGTGATGATTTCCTGAAAGGCACCGGCGCGATTGCCCATTCCACAAAGGAAGAACACCTCGTCTCCTTGCTTGAAGTCCTTAACGTTGTTGCCAACCGATTCGATGACACCAGCGGCGTCAACACCGAACACGGCGGGCCATGATTGGACCATGACCCCGAAGGCACGACTTTTCCAATCTAGGGGATTCAAGGCCACGGCCTTGGCCCGGATGCATACTTCTTCGGGCCCTGGGGCTGGAGCGGGGACAGAGACCTTGGAGAAAGGGCCCCCTTGCTTGTCCACTTGCAGCTGCGTGATGGTGTTCGACATGGTAGGAGCTGTATGACTGCTGATTTTAGAATTCGTCTCTTTGAAGTATGAGGTGAATCGACGTTTCAATGACTCCAGCACCATAGCATACCTAGTAATGTTTTAAAGAATAGGGAGGGGACTGATTGCTGATCTTTCTTTTTTATGAAGCACGAAAGGCTGTCATTGAAAAGTTGAGTGCAACGAATGACGTGTGTGAATTCGAATACGAAGGAAAGAGCCTATGAAAGACTGCTGGCAATAGTCGGAGATAGTGGGCTGCTTCCGTGTTCTCGTCCGAACCTGTCGGATGTAGTGTTATTGTTGTCGTGATGCAGGCGCGTGGATCCGCTGCTGTCGCTCCTGGCCAATCGGGGTTGCCTTTTGTTTCCCGATGCTTATACCTGGTCAGACTCGAATCGGTTAGGAGTCCTCCACCTCAATTCTTCATGTCCGACGTGCGTTATTTAGCATAGGTGGTGGTAAGGTAGTTGCATGACCCCTCTAGCAATCACAATCTCACACACTCGCGCCTTCACGGACTTTAGTCGAGGTCTGACGTAGCATGAACATCGAGTGTCATTGCATCTATTGCCACATCTCTCCATCTCATACTCAAACATTGACTGCGTAACACTTCGGGGTGTACTACAGGATCCTACCTACTTGATCATTGCATCCTATAACACCACCACATGCACGAATATATCTACAAGACAATATTCCTCATTTCCATCTCATCTCGGCATTTACCAGGTTAGAAAATGGCAGAGTCTAGCGAACATCTCAGTGGTCCGGGCGCAACTTCAGAGGCTTCCGGAAATGGGGAGCAGGAGAAGCAGGCCGCTCCTGCAGGGTCACCCTCTGGACCTGCTGCACCGACATCATACCCGCCGCCCATGATCTTTGCTGTCAATATGTTCGCACTCTACATATCAATCTTCTGCGTCGCCCTAGACAATACTATTATCTCGACTGCAATTCCCCAAATCACGGATCAGTTCCACGCGCTCGATGATGTGGGATGGTATGGTTCTGGTTCGTCGCTGCCCTTTATTCTGCACGCAATAGAGACGCTGCGAAGCTGATGTTAAATTTGAAGCATATACGCTCACACAGTGTGCCTTTATACTTCAATTCGGCAAACTCTATCGCCTATTCAATCCAAAATGGGTGTTCCTTATGTCCCTTTCCGTTTTCGAGCTCGGGTCGCTGGTCTGTGGAGTCGCGCCTAGCTCGTTAGCTTTGATATTCGGAGTGAGTGTGCGATTCCACAAGACCAATGGTATGAGATGCTAAGCACAGTATCTGCGTAGCGAGCCATTGCTGGCATTGGCGCAGCAGGCCTATTTGCAGGAAATCTGGTTATCATCACATATACATCACCCCTGGATAAGCGACCGATTTGGCAAAGTCTCATAAGTGGAATGTTTGGCATCGGCTCAGTTGTCGGACCCTTAGTAGGCAACATCGGCAAATGTTTTATGCATTTGCGCTGATGTACCGGTAGATGGGTGGCGCTTTTACCGATAATTTGACATGGCGGTGGTGCTTCTACATCAATCTTCCACTTGGGTCAGTACCTTCGTCTTGCTCAGTTCAAGAGCTTTATGCAACGCGTAGCTGACCTTTCTTCTGCATCTAGCGGCATCACAGCAGCTATCATTGTCTTCTTCCTACGCCTCACTCCTCAGGAGAGCCCCTTCAAAGACAGAACGCTGCTCCAAAAGTTCTTGATGTTCGATCCCCTTGGATTCGTTTTGTTCCTGCCAAGCATAGTTTGCCTGTTCATAGCTCTTCAGGTCAGCTCACCGTTGAACCCAGTCCTCGATCAATTCGCTGACATACGACCTTACAACAGTGGGGAGGTACAATGTATCCTTGGAGCGACGGGCGCATAATCGCCTTACTTGTGGTTTTCGGTGTCGCATTGATCGCCTTTCTTCTTCTTCAGTGGCGGCTGGGCCAGGCAGCAACGATTCCCCCGCATATTGTGACCCAGCGCATGGTCTGGTCTGCCAGCTGGTTTGCATTCTTCATTTCAGGGGCATTCTTCCTCTTCATCTACTTCCTCCCAATTTATTTCCAGGCACTCAAAGGATCAACGGCCCTGCGGTCCGGCATCGACAATCTCCCCCTCATTTTAGCCAATGTTATTGTCGTCATCGTCTCGGGGTTCGCTGTCAGCAGATTAGGCTACATCAACCCCTTCTGCCTCGGGAGCGTGGTATTTGCCTCTATTGGATCGGGTCTGCTGACGACGGTATCCGCTGATACAAATACCGTGGGCTATCAGATCCTCTTTGGCATTGGCTCTGGCTTAGGCTTCCAGCAGCCCCCGAGTGCACCTCAAGCTGTGCTCCCATTCAAAGACTTACCCATCGGCATAGCCATCACGCTATTCGGTCGAAACTTTGGTAGCTCACTCTTTGTCTCGGTGGGCAACAACGTACTAGACAGCAACCTCCTGTCGGGCCTCAGAGCCCGTGCTATCCCTGGCGTAGACCCACAGGCAGTATTGGAAGCTGGTGCCACCAAATTTCGGTCTGTCGTACCCGCTTCTGCCCTACCCGCTGTCCTCGATGTGTATACCAAAGCTCTGCAAAAGACTTTTGAGGTTGGACTTATCATCTCATGCATTGCTGTTTTCGGCGCTGCTCTCATAGAGTGGAAGAGCGTGAAAGGTAAAAAGGGTCCTCCCGGTTCAAGACCACGGGAGAATGAAACCACTGAGAAAGCCCAAAAAGGCTCAGCATGACAAATCTGAGCATCACTTGACTGGCCAGTACCTGAAGCATTGGTTAGCCGTCGAAAAAGACATGAAGTAATGTAGGAAAGATATAGAACCTGCGCCAAGATTGAGCAAAGATATTGGCGAATTCAAATTCTTTCCGGGCACCATTTGTATATGATTAAAAACAATTAAAGGCACGTCCGCATCTTCAATGACAGTAGGTCCCAAGACGTTGAGACTTTTGGCGAGTCTCGCTACCTCTTGTCATCATCCCGCATGTTAGCATCAAAATACCTCACTTCATGCAAAGAACGCCAAAAGAGCTGAGTCTAGACTTGCCGTGCAACCATTGTGCAAGGAGATGGGAACGGTTGATGCAGTCCATGGAGTTAAGACCTGGCAATGCAAATCCGAGCTACTGTTGAACAACATTTTGATGTCACTGTGCAGCATGTGCTCTTGCAATTTTCAGAAGGGTCCATCAATCCTCGAGAGAACAATCAAAGGAGCCAAGCACAAAAGACGGCAACTCTTGGACGAAATCCAAATGTGGTGATTTCACGGGCAGAATGGCTCGAGCGGATGTAGTGGTAACTACTTGTTTATGTTCCAAGTCCTTGAGATAAGCAGTCACATTACTTCTCCAAACAGTATGTAGTTGGGTTACGAATGTCCGTTGATCCGCTCATTTATGTTGTTTTCCAAAGGATCCAACATCACCTCCAGCACCGACATGTCGCTTCCAAATGGCTGCACGACATTGATCAGTTGCAGTCTCTGATCGGCAGCAACGAGCAGACTCCTCCAGTCATCTAGATCTCTCTCCTTACTATTGAACGCCTGCATCATAGTCAAGTCCCTGACCCGGACAAGACGCTCCACAGAAACGGGCACCGTCCCAGGCTTGGGCAGCACAGTGTCCATTATAAGAAGTCTGGAACCGGGCTTGACCATAGCCGCAACGATGGACCTGATGATCTTCACGGCCTCGTCGTCAGGCCAATCGTGCAAAATCATCCTGAGAAGATAGACGGCGGCACCCAATACAGGCTGCGGCTGGGTGAAGTCATGGGCCTGAAAGGTAATACGAGAGAGGAGCTCAGCTGGCAAGGATTCGGTCGCTGCGTTCCGCCCTGCTTCCGCGTTGGGTGCCAGATCTTCAACTACATAATTGAGATGAGGAAAATTTTTGACCAGCATAATGGCAGCGCTGCCAGTTGATCCCCCAACCTAGCCAAGGGTAGGAGATGTCAGTAATGGTTACTCCCCTCAGGAATCCTGACCCTCTTGCAGAGATGGGTGGTACTTACGTCAACGATGGTGCTATCCTTTTGAAGGTCTGCCCAGCTAAAGCCTGTCGCAAGGTGTTTGAGATCGACGCCCTCACTCTTCTGCACGTTGCGCATGTAAGCCGCAAAGTCTTTAACCCTACCCTGGTCACGCCCAATGTGGTCAAAGAAGGGTAAGTCTGTATCAAAAGCGATATTGTATGCAGTCTCATTCTTGCTCATGCTGTCGGCTCCCCACCGCTGATGCGCCGCCCCCATTTGCAGGGCCATCGGTGCGGATCTGTTGCACATGTAGCTAGCCCAGGTATGCATGTCCCTATTTCGTGCCAGCAGTGCCGACGTGGCCGAGTGAGCGATATTTTGCCCGTCCGGCTGTTGGCGAAAGACCGCATTCGTCATAACCATTCCAATGATGCTCTTGAGGCGCTGCTCAGGCACTTTCGCACATGCGGCAAGATCTCCGTAGCTGATGGTCCCGTTCAGGGGAACAAGTCCGAAAACATCGTACTGACAGAGCCAGGATATGCAGGAGGCGTATTGAAACTCTTGCACCGTTAGTATCTTGTGTCTCAACAGCTGGGAGGAGCGCGTGTGTCATACATCTGTGGCCAGGTTAGGCAAGAAGCCACTGGGCCCAATGGCTAGCTGTGACAGCTCCAGGGATGCGGACACAAGATGCTGCAAAGACTGTCGAATATGCTGTGGTGTTTCGCTAGAAAGGATGGTGCTGGGCCCATCGCTCTCGAGTGATGGCTGCGGCAGATTGTGAGCGCCCAAGTACTGGCTCACGACACTTGCGTGTTTGGTTATGCTCCAGCTGAGCTCTTCGAGAGGGAACGAGGCTTGCGAGCTATCAGTGGGTTCCCTAGAGATCATTGCGAATACCTGAAGTCCTTTCTGTGCTATGCTATTGATTCCAAGCGCAATCTTGTTTTGCCATGGCGCCTCCTGGTGTCGACCAACTCAGGCTTTTTGACAGCAGTCATCCTGAGCTGACTGGCATGTCCCGGCAGTGCGATTCGAGTTTCTGTGTTACATGAGTCGGCATCCGAAACTGCATGGACAGGCCTTCATGACAAAAGTTCGCACGGACGGACAGCATGTGGTTCTGGCCCACAATAGAACTTCGCACTAAGCTAGTGCCGAGTCAGCTTCAAAACGGGGCGCAAAAGGGGTTCCACCAGGGGTATGCACTAGGACTGATTGCAAAGGTTAGTAACATGTAGCTAAAATGTGGGTATCCTTACACGTTATTACACTTAGCAGTATACTAGATACCTTTGTAATCCTACTACTGCATGGAGTCTTGGCGCCAAGCTTTGCCTACTCTTCACTGCGTTTTGTATAGGCCAAGCCAGACAGGTGATCTGTAATTACCGAGCAACCACACCTTTTATACCTGTAATACCCAACTTTTTACAGATTTGCAGGTAAGAAAAAGCACACCACTGGGTCTCACCGCCCTGCATTTGCGGACATGAAGGCCCATGAGGAGCCGAACCTTGCGGCCACTCCGCTTACTCTGTAGTGCTTACTTTTATGACTAAGGCAACCACTTTCACATCATCCTATAGGTCCTTACCAAAGAAATAGCCATGCTAAGCGCCAACAAATCCTCCCGGGGACAGTGGGGTTGTATCGCTCGATCCACAAGTCATCAGCTCCCTTCCACATTGCCCCTGCGCATGCGCGTGCGTTTTCGGAAGGCGAAGAATCATGATCAATGGTTCCCTCTGCGGAGAACAATATGCATAAGCCCCGCGAAGACCGCAACTACAGTAGATGGTCCCCGGGGATGGTTCCGGTCAAGGGAGCCTTACAGATCAGTCTAACTTAGTTCTCGGGTCATGGCGTGGTAGGCTCCTATTCCGAATCGAGATCTTTCCGGCATACAGGGTGGGGTTTTGGATATGCCAGGTGATCCTCAGCACCAACCACTATTAATTCGTAGGAACGATGGCATATAAGATGCTTGGTGAAGGTCTGAGGGAAAATGCACGCCTTGCATCTTTACTACATTTGCAGATTTCTAGACACATCCCAACTTCAGCCAGCGCGAATTTCTGGACACATTCCACATCCAGGCAGCATGTTGGACGCCCTTAATGTATATCAAAGCAATAGGATTACGCTTTGCGCTATCGTGTTAGCTGTCATCTTCGCGGTGTCAGCATGGCTACGACGGGAGCGTCGTTTGGATGGTATGCCAGGACCTGGAGGATATCCATTGATTGGGATTGGCATCAGTCTCCCGCCAAAGGCACCGCAGCGCTTTAGGCAATGGGCTTCCTCCTACGGAGAGGTCTTCAAGCTACGTGTCGGCTGGTATAACTGGGTAGTAATCAATAGTCCTGAGGCATTCAAAGAAATATTGGACAAGCAGGTACGCCTTGAGACGGCCAGAAATCCATTTGACATCCGACTGACAAATTGCTCATCTCTAGTCCGCCATTACATCCTCCAAGATACCGCAGCCTATGGGTGACGATGTCGTTTCACGGGGCATGCGAATGTTCACGATGCCATACGGGCCCAAGTGGCGCACCTATCGCGGCATCGTGCATCAACTCGTCTCCGCCACCATGACGGCAACATTCATCCCAACACAGGAGTACGAGACGAAGCAACTGCTTTTCGATCTCGCGACGGACAATGCTAATCAACTTGATTTTTACCGGCATCTGCGCCGCTATGCGTTCAGCATCATCATGACAAGCACCTACGGCAATCGTGTCAACAGCTATGACCATGACGACGTAAAGCATGCTGACCAGAGTAGCCGTATCTTGGGCCAAATCACTCGAGCTGGCGCCTTCATTGTCGATGAGATCCCTATCTTGGCATATCTGCCATCCTGGCTGCAACCGGGGCGTAGACGGGCGCACGAAGTCGCAGTGCCCTTGTTGGAGGCCAAGATGCGCCTTTGGCGGCGGTTGCAGAAACAGATCGAGGCTGGACATGCACCCATGTGCTACGCCCGCGATATGATGGAGAAGAGCGATTCGTGGCGGAAAGACGGTTTGACAGACGAGGACGCCGCATGGATTGCTGGTGGTATCGTCGAAGTCGGCTCCCATACATCGTCAACCACACTGCTTAATCTTGTGAAATACATGGCAGCATACCCTCGTGCCCAGCAGGTAGCCCACAATGAGCTGATGCGCGTGCTGGGCCCTGACCGCACCCCTACTTACCACGATATCGAGAATTTGCCTTACATCCGCTCCTGCGTCAAGGAGGTGCTACGCTTGTGCCCAACACCAATTTGGGGGATCAAGCATTTTGCGGATGCCGACGTCACCTATAAGGATTATGTCATTCCGAAGGGCACTGTTCTTCTGGCCAACACGAGCTTTATCCACTACGATCCTGAGCGCTACGACGAGCCTCACACCTTTATGCCCGAGCGCTACCTCAATCATCCCAAGTACAGCTCTGAGTACGCCGCCCAGAGCGATCCCTATAAGCGCGACCATTTCTCCTTCGGCGGCGGAAGGCGCGTCTGCCCCGGCACACGTCTTGCGGAGAACACGCTTAACATCGCTCTTGCCAACTTAGTATGGGCTTTTGAGATCCGGCCACCCATTGAGGATGGTGTTGAAGCAAAGGGTATGGATCTGAGCGATGACGCTTTTGAGAGCACGCACTTTCGCGGATTGAAGCCTTACGCGTGTCGCTTCGTGCCACGCGGAACAAGGACGGTGCCGCTGATCAAGTCCCAATGGGAGAGAGCATTGAAAGATGGGTATATTTTGAGGAATAACGACGTTGACGTGAATGGGGTTGTGATACACTAGCCGCTAGCTGTGGCCTCGCAACAGCGGAGGAAGCTACCTTTCCCATCAAGCTTCTGTCGACAGGCAAGTGGACCTGGTGAAGTGTTGATGGAGACACCCAAAGGAAAAGAATATTTAGATGACGTTCTCCAAGAACTTTCCCAGATTGGCTCTTCGAGACTTGTCTAGGTTCACAGTGTGTTGAAATTCCTTCTAAAGACATGCGAACACCCGCGATGATGCGGCCAATCGATGAACTTCTCCAAAGGCGACGCACCTTGTAAATCACTGTTGCTGGTTTTATAAGGGCTACATGCCTACCATCGCTTTCTTCCGAATCTTTGCAAAGGCTTTGCGATGAATTCAAGGTGTTTGTAGTCATATGCCAGAGTCCCACATGCACAGGCCACATCTTCAAGAGAGAGCGGATTGTGTGTATGTGAACATAGTCTAGTATCTAGCTTAGGCACAGTTGACGGCGGATGGCCCAAAAAATCCCGTGTACACAATGGTCTCGAAAAACGTCGCCATAGAACTCAAAGCAATCAAGATCCGCAGCTGTGCAACTTGCCAATCTTTCAATTTAATCCATCAGCGGGTAGTCAGACTGCTACCTACGAGATGGTTGACCAAAATGGTGACTTTAGCTATACAACAAGGGCTTGGAGACTTTTATGAATGGGCTCTGAACTCAAGCAACAAGAAAGCAACAACAATAGCTGGTGAGACACACCTTGACTGGTCTGGCTCAAAGCAGTCTATCAATGTATTCCCGCCAAGAATAGACATTGGCCACGCAAGTGGGTTTACCGTATTAGAGAGAACTTCTTTTGATGACTCTATCCTCTGTCTAAGTACTGATATCCTGGAGTCTGGACTTCAAGGTCTCCACAAGCCTCGAATGCTCGCTCCCTAGCCAGGTCCTCAAACTTCTGTACAGGTTGTCGACGCTATCGAAAGGCACCCCATCAATGTCGCTCGAGCTCCGTAACCTCAACAGATTAATCAGTCGACCGGCATGCTTTATCTCTCCCAGCAAGAGTTGAATCGTTAGCGCTGCTTTTACCTCTTGGTCGTCAATCTTGAAAGAGCCCATAGTGATCTGTGCGGGCTGAGGGGCGAATGCAACGGCTTTATTCAATGTGGTCGTGCCGGACTCTCTAGCATTGATGGTACCGCTCATCTTGTTCGACCAGGGAGACTCTGATCCCGGTAGCGATGGGTCCATAGCTAGATTTGTTTGCGAACAACCAGCAGCTTGCTGATACAGTGTCAGGATCAAAGTAATAATTGAAGCGTAAAGGAACCCGAGGTGTGGACGTCGGGCACAAGAGCAAGTTAACAGACGGCCAAGCCGGTCGCTCGACTCACGATTGAGACGTAATATTTGATCAAATGGCGCATGGTGGCTATTCCAAGTATTCGAAGTGGGCTGGAAATGTGCTGGGAGAGCCGTCGGGTGGGCCTGATTGAACCTGGGACTAGATAAGCTGTTTAGGACGTCGTAAGCCTCGGGGCCGCAATCATGATCGGTGCCGGTTGAGTGGGCGGAAACAGTGTCCTCAAAACCGCTATTCTCATTGGTCCCAGCCAGAAGTGTCTTGGTCTGCGTTGATGGAATTGGGTCACCCTCTACACGAGGCGAATGGTATATTGGCCAGGTAGTATCGACACACGTGAGATCGGGCAGTGAAAGGCCCAGCAGATTGGTGTTCGATGTTCCTGCTGTATCAAAGTCCGCCATGAAATTCGTTGCATAACCCTCAAAGGCGTCCCAAGGTAAGGGCATGTTGTTGACAGTTGGATGCAGTGCAGGATCCGATGCAAGAGCATTACCTATGGCTCCTTTACCGCCATTGCTGCAAGCAGTCTCGGAGCTTCCAGTCCCATCGAAAGCATTTGCCTGATCATCCGTACTCTGAGTGACACCAGACAGTGCGGACATTCGTATTCTCTCTCTTGGTGGCTTGCCCATTTTGCGTGACACCCCATAGACGCAATCCAGGCCAAGACTGCTGCATCGTCCGCATTGAGGAGATCCGCGGTCACACTTCAGCTTTGCGATACCGCATTCATTGCAACTGGACCGTAATTTGGGCCGGCGAGGCTTTCCTGGTGGTGTATCTGTCATGGCGGCTGGATTTAGTCGCTAGGAATAGAAGACATTCGCAGTGCTCCAGACCAAGAGTAAGGAGACGTGGGGGAGATAAGAACACTTGGCTTACAGGCAATGATACAAATGATAAATGCGGCGCAAATATGAATAAGGCCATACAGACCCACCCAAGACGGGCTGATATGAGACCTCTCCAATCTTAATGCACAATATTGCTGATATGACATTGTTATCTAGAACATGACAATCCTTCTGGTCCGTGCGTATGCATTGTAACCATCATGGTCAGCAAACTGTACGAGAATGTAAGAATCCGCAACGGCGCAGTTCGCCGTTCCAGCCTTACTTCGTACATTTGCCTACGGCCGTTGTGATATTGTGTAGGGTTACATCTTGCACTGCAGTCAGCAGTGCCAAGTAGCAAGGGGTGCCTTCCACTCTTCCGATCGCATCATCTTCAGAGATGGAGGTAACGCTAAAAAGTTCTCCCAGGCTCCAACATAGGCAGATGCCGATCTTTCGAGAGTTCAGCACACCCCTCTCGCAAACGCATAAAGGCCAGGTACACAATCCCGTTTCAGAAAAGATAGTATTCAATCGGAATCTAATTGGTTCGCAACTTCAGCCTACATTCATTACCAATACGTGGGGAGTAAAACTATGCCCATTATGACCATTTTTCCCGCCGAACGCGTCGGCCAATTCGTCCCGAGTTTTACGGCCAGCGCGGCGCCGAACTAGTATCTAGCGCCTTTATAATTAATGCCTGATGAAGACAGCGATGTACCTTGTAACATGGAACGCCCCGCCGAGGCTTAATTAATAGGCGGATTGCTGGCTAACGGCTGAATAAGCGGACCACACCGCTCGGCTCTGTTTTGGGGGAGTTTGCGTGTCCTGGTATGGACATTGGCACAGAGCGGGCTTACCTTGTTCCGCCGTGCTTGGCATGCGTACACTCGTATTGCACCTACATTTGCCAGATGTACTCATCTATTCATACATTAATTTATCACCATGTATAATGCATTCTGGTGAAACCATCCTACCACCAAGACTCTTGGTTCTCTATGTTCTCTTGCTACTGTAGTGTTCACCTGGACCTGGACTGAGACTTGAAATCCCCCGCAATATCGGCACAAATAATATAGCCCTCGCAATATCGGCACATTTGAATCCCCCCCGCAACACCAGCTCAAGGTCAATTCCCCCCTAAAAATTGTCACAGCTTAATACCCCCCGAAACACCGGTTCAGCCCAGTACCCCTTCTCTCTGTCCGTTTAAAGACTGGGACGACCCGATCGAGCCTGCATCAACCCCCAGGCTAGATCCGTTCCGGGGGGATTATCCGTTAAAAAGCCGGGTTTAATCTAGGGATCATATACACGTACACCCCTACGATATACATATACGCCCCCAAATCCCCTGCATATATACCCCCAATTTCCCTGCATATACACCCTTTTTTTCGCGGGTATAATGAGTGATTCTCGGTGTAGCTCTCAGCATGGCGGGAGAACCTTTTTTTTTTGAAAGTCCCGAGCTCCCTCCACCCTCACCCTCACCTTCACCTTCACCCTGACCCTCACCCTCCCCCTCACCTTCACCTTCACACTCACCCTCCTCACCCTCCTCACCCTCCTCACCTTCCTCACCCTCCTCACCCTCCTCACCTTCATCATCATCGTCACCCTCGTTACCCTCGTCACGCTCCGCACCCTCCTCACGCTCCGCACCCTCCGCACCCTGCCTGCTCACCCTCCTATCACATTGATGCACGGGGGTATTCCGCGGTTGTCTTGGCAGCCCCTGCATTGGAGACCCTGTCGCATAAAGGCCTACCAGACGGCCTTTTGTTAACGGTATTACAGGTGCACCGGTGCATAAGATACGGTGAGTATACGGTTATTAAACGGTCCTTAAGATGGACATAAATACGGTCGTTATTACGGTATAATTATATAAATATAATAATAAACTTAATATAAGTAATTTAACTTACTTACCCTTCCTTTATACCTTATATTTATTTACGTATATTATATTAAATTTTAAGCCCGGTTAATAAGATAATTGATTATAATATATTATTTAAGTAATAAAATTATCTAAATAATATTTATAATGTTTATATAATTACTTAAGATTATAAAATAATTATAATTTTAATCTCCGATACTTTAATAGATAATTATAATTATAAGAATATTAAAGAAAATAATTCAATATAATAATTTTTATTTTATTAAATATAATATATATTTTATACTTCCGGTAATAATAATACTTAAGATAAAAGGACGATACCGTTATTGCTTAAGGCTTTTACTATAAGAATTATTAAATTACCTTTAAATATATTTAAGGAATCCCTTATAAAGTTAACTTTATATAAGCTTTTTAAACTTAATAATAATAATTTCCGTAAATAAAATTAAATTATAAAACGTTTTTTAAAAAGTTATTTATTATAAAATATTATAAATAGCTTAATCCTATACCTTTAAGTCCCGTTTTAAGTTAAGATTTAAATTATATACGTTAACTTTATTATTAATATACTTATAAATAATATAATAATAACGTAAAGATTATATATTTTAATAAATAAGGATACTATACCGTTTTAAATTTATTTAACGTAAAGTAAAATTTATTTCGTAAAAAGTAAAAGAAAACTAATCCTTTTATTAATAAAAATCCTTATTATAGAAACTTAAAAGGATAACGGAGTAAATAAAGTTACTATATTTATAAAGAAAGTAAATAAGTAAATAGATTAAATTAATAAGGTTATTATATTAAACGATATTTATTTAAGTCTCGTAATTATAAACTTATTTTAAGAAATATATAAATTTAACTTTATTATATATCGGCTTAAGAACGATAAGGATATATTTAATAATAAAAGAGTTATTTAAAGACTTAAAATAATTAAGATTAATATAATTAAGAAATAAATTATATAATTAAGGATTACAATAAAGAAAACGTAACAATAAGCGGTAAGAATAATAAAAGAATTAATAAAATTAAAACCCAAAAAATAAAGAAATTTAAGAAATAAATAACTTAATTTAAATTTAAATAAGTTAAAAAAGTTATAATTAAAGATAATAAGAAATTTAAAAAATTAAGCTTTATTATTATTAATAAGAAAGAAAGTAATACCGAAAAGTTAACGTTTATATTTATTAATAGTAATAATAAACTTATTACTTTCTTAATAAAAAACGGAACGGCCTTAATAAGCCTTTAAAAAACTTTTTAAAGGATAAAATTCTATATAATTTAATTTTATATAAGCTTAATAATAATACCGTTATAGTGGATCTAAGTAATCCTGGTCTTTATAACGGTAACGACAAGGTAAAAGATATTATCATAATAAACGGTATAAGTAATAAAAAGATTTACTTATTTAAAAATAATTTATATGATTGAATAATAAGATTAATACGGAAAAAATGTGACTTTTTTAAAAATAATAAAAGCCCGGACCTTATAAGATCCGTAAATACCGGTAACGATAACTACGTTTTAATAATAATAAAAGGTAACTCCCTTAATAAGATAAACCAAAATATATTATTTAAGGATAAAAAGATCCTTTAAACAATAAACTCTAACGTTACGAAATATATATATATTCGGAGAAATATATTTTAAAGTTTTAAAGAAAAAACTATAAGGGTAACGGTAGGGGGTAAAGGCTCCTTAGATTTACCTGGACGTAATAACGTAATAATCGAAATAAATAATTAAAACCGTATTATTTAAGATATATTATAAGTTCCCCGTTTAAGATTTAACCTTTTATTTATTTTAGCCTTAAAAAATAAAAATATAAGTATTATTTTTAACGGACGTAAAATAAAAATTACGCGAAGAGATCGACTTGTTACAATAAAGTATTAATATAAAAAGTTTTATTTACTTATATATATTTAGAAAAATGTTACGTTAATAATTAATAAATAAAACTTAGGTTTTGTACTTTATAAATTATAAAGTAAAAAAAATAAGGAAAACGATAAAATTAAATATAATAATAATAAAATTATTTAAGGATATAAAAAGGGTAATAATGAACTCTTTACGACTCTTTTCAACCGGTTAAGCTATTCAAGTATAATTAAACTATATATTATATAAAAAACGGTATTAAGGATACCGAAAATATCGGCTTTAAAGAACTTTTTCTATAATATATATAAAATAATAAACTTATAAAAAATATATATAAATATTATTATATAAAAGAAATAAAGCCTAAGTTTTATCTCTTTTACGACGTTTAAGGCTTTTATAATATTAAGATACCAATCCCTAGAATAATACCCTTTAAGTATTATTTATCCGTTATTAATAAGGCTATAGGATGGCCAAGTTTTATTTTATTAATAGTAAAAATTAAGGTAATTAATTAAATTCTATCTATTATAAACGTATTTAATTATAAGGAAAGTAATATTACCGTTAAATACGTTTATTTTAATAATATAAAAGAGTTTTAAGCCTTTAAAGTAGCCGTTAAAGAACGTAATATTATTATAGAATATATTATATACTATAATTTAAATAGAACGGTATAATTAAACGGTTTAATTAAATAATTATAACGATAATCCGGTATATAATATTTTATATTAAGTTATTAAATAACTTTTAGGCCTTTATAAGTATATATATAAATTAATTAAGATAAAAGCTTTTATTTATAAAAAGAATAAGTTTTTTTAAAAAATAAATAAAAGTAAAACCTTTTATTGAAAATAATAGGACGTTTAAGATATTATATAAAGTAAGTATATTTAAAAAATAAAACGATTAAAACTGAATAAGATCGTTACCGATAATATTTATTTAAGAACTATATTAAACTTATATTTATACGTTTATATACCTTATAAAAAGAATATAAAATTTATTATAAATTTAAAGGTTTTTAATAAGAAATTAATAATAGATTTACTATTATAATTAATTATTAAAGACGTATTACCGGCCTTAAAGCCAATAACCTTTATTAATAGTAACGTAACTTACTATAAGGGTAAGTACGTATTAGATAGATTTAAAAAGTTTAATAAAAACGAATTTATATTAATTTATATTTACTTAATTCCTTAAAATAAAGAAGAAAATCATAATATAAATTCCGTAAATCTTAAACTTCCTTAAGTTAGTAATAAGGTCTTTAACTAAATAGGATAAAATAAACAAGAAATATTATTAAAAATCTATAAAATAATAAACGGAATATTTACTTAAAAAGAGAATTTAAGAGAGTTTATTAAAGACCTTAAAAACGTTAAAAATCCTATAAATCACGAAAGTCATAATAATAATAAGGCTTTTAACTTATTTTTACCAAAGGGAGTTAACGTCCTTATCTTACTTAAGGATACTTATAATTTTATCCCGGTTTATTAATAAACGGGTAAAACCTTATTAATACCGGGATATATTCCGGAAGATAAAATAAATATAAATAATAATATTACGGATAAGCTTAAGATTAACCGTTTTTATTAAAGCCGTTATTATTATAATCTTTATATATTTAATATTAATTTTAATAATATTATTCTTATTATTACGGTTTATATTAATTTATTTATTTATTAATAAGTTATAAATTCCTTCAATTAATTTAAGTGAATTAAGGTTATTAATAAAGAGATTATAAATTTATTATTAAATAAAATCTAGGAGTTTATAAATAAATTAAAGGACTATAAGCTTATTAGCTTTAAGTAGGTATTTAAAAAAAAGTTTTTTACTTTAAGCTTTATCAATAAATATAAAATAAGGCTTATTATAAAAAGCTTTATTTAAAAGTAAAATATTAATTATAAGGAAACCTTCTTATTTACTTTAAGGTATAAGTCGCTTTACTTATTTTTAGTATTTATAATTATTTATAGACTTTAGGTATAACTTTTAAACGTTATTACCGCGTATTTAAACGGTAATTTAAATAAAAAGATTTATATAAGTATTCTTAAAGACATTCCGATAACTTAATAAAATGTTAATAAATACTTCCGTTTATTTAAAGGACTTTATAGGCTTAAATAGTTAAAAAAGATTGAAATTAAGAAATTTCAATTACGGCTTTATAAATTCAGTTTTATCTTTATTTAAACTGATCTATATATATTTATTAAAAGGTTTGGAAAGGGGGAGAGCATGGAAGACACCAAACTTGCGGATGGGTACATAAAGGAATGGAAATACCAAAAGGGCTGACTAAGGGTGGAATCGATTTATATATATTTTAAAAAGAAGGGGTATGACGGATTACCATAGTAAGGAACCTATACCTTACCAACTTATATGGGGGTTACGGTCTATCTTTAATTGTACTTTATTATTATTTATTATTTCATTATTTTTACTTTTTTTTTTCTTATCTTTTTTAACGGTTTTAAGAAGGCTTTTATCTGCTTATATATATTAAGGAATCCGGTTTAATTATACGATTTAATCGTAAATAACTTACCGTGCCTTTTCCTTAATTAACGGCAGCGAAAATTATAAAGATATTATAAAAAACCGACCTTTATTATTACTATATTATATATATATAACGAGAGTAATAGGCAATGAATTTATATATATTTATAGAACATTCCCGACTATTATTTACCTATTAGATAAATATTAAAATCGAGAAAAATAAGGGCATTTAAGTAATCCTTTTTAGGTACCCTTATTCGGATATTTTTATTACCACCCTTGATTAATACGGGGACCCCGTTTATACGTATTAATAAAGTATTATTAATATTTATTAATTAATTATTAATTATTAAAAATTAAAAAGTAAAAGAAAACGATAATTTTTTTAAAGCGTTTTAAGTTAATTATGAAAAAACAATAATACCCCTTATATTAACGATAAGTTTAAACTTTAATTAAAAAATAATTATATATATTACCGGATATTTTAAATTATCGCCAAGGAAATTATAACTTACATATTAATATAAGCCGCTTTCTTAAAACGGAAGAAATTAAAATAATTAAAGAAAAAAAATAGAAAAAAATTAATTACTTTAAACGACGTAAAATTATTATTTAATATTTAATAATTATAATAACCGAAATATAAGACTTATTAAGTTAATATAAACAACCAAACTTAATTAAATTATAAGTCTCGTTAAATTATCCTAAGTAGTTAAACCGTAAGTTTTATAAAACGATTCCGAATAATTAACCTATTTATTATAAGTAAAACTTTTTAATTTAATTCAGAATATTATATATATTCCCTAAAAACGTAAAGTTAGTCTTAAAGATTATTTTATACCGGGTAAGCGATCTTTTAAGACCCATAAGTAATACTAGGTACCTCGATATTAATAAACGTATAAGACTTTTTAATAACTATCGGAATAATTAAATTAAACCGTATATCTTAACAATAAAAATAATAAAAATAAGATTCCTTAATAAGGCTTAAATAATCGTATATATTTCTTAAAGAAATATTTCTTATTAAAATATAAATTGCTAAGTTAAAAGCTATTTAAGCGGTAGCCAGGTTTTAAATTACTTATAAAGGTTTAAATTGGTCTTTAGAATTCCTAGGAAATAACTATAGGTTATATAATACGTTAACCAGATGTAATAAGCCCTTTATTTTGAGTTATAAATTGAATAATTAAGAATTAAAAAGCCAAAGAATAAATTAAGAAAACAAATAGTAAAAAGAAGTAAATAATAAAACCGATTAAGGGAACTAATAAAAGGGAATAAAGATAAATATATTTATAATAATAATTATATCATATATATACCAAAAATATTAATAATAATATATAACGGTTATTAACGCGAGACTTACTTAATTTAACGGCACCCTTTTTAAGGCTTTCTTATATAAAAGGTAAAGAAGATTAAAATAAATAATTAAAACCTATTTTAATCTAAAAGGGAAATATAGATTTATAATAAGTTATTATTCGTATATATTTGTATAATAATTTAAGAGACTAAAAGGACCCTTATTAACGTTATATAATAATATATTAACTTAACCCTTTCCTTAAAAAAAAAAAAAGGTAAAAAAAATAAAAATAAAACATAGTTACTCAAAGTAACCGTAAACGCCTTTCCTTAAAATACCCTTATTAATACTAATAATATATTAACGATAAAATATTTCATTTTATATATATCTTAATACCCTTAGAATAAAAAAGGTAAAGTTAAATATTATTATATAAACCAAGGAACCAATTATAGTATTATTGCCTCTCACCCCGGGGCCGATCGAATGGAGCCTTTACGCGATCACGGGCTCCCGTGGATCACGGGCTCCCACGATTCACGTATTGGTAAGGCCTTGTCCCGGGGTGGCGCCGGTCGTTTACGTTTAGGGGCTCTAACGATTTACTTATTAATAAGGCCTTATCCCGGGGTAACGCTAGTCGTCCACGCTTAAGGGCTTTAATAATTCACTTATTAATAAGGCCTTATCCTGGGGTGGCGTTAATCGTTTACGCTTAAAGGCTTTAAAGATTCATTTATTAATAAAGCCTTATCCTAAGGTGGCGCCGGTCGTTTACGCTTAAGGACTCTAACGATTTACTTATTAATAAAGTTTTATCCCGGGGTAACACCGGTTATCCACGCTTAAAGGCTTTAACGATTTACTTATTAATAAGGCCTTATCCCGGGGTAACGCCGATCGTTAACGTTAAGGGGTTATATTAATTTAATAATTAATAAGAATTAATTAAAGAAGCCCCGGTAAAGGTTATATTTTTTGTTTTTTATCGGTTAATAAGGCTGATTTAATAATTAAGTTATTACTTTTATATTTTATATTAAGTTATTTAGGCTATTAAGGTTATTAATAATACGTCCTGGATTTAACGTTAAACCCGCTAAATTGTCCCGATCGGGTTAACGTATTTATTATTTTCAGGTCGCGTATCTACCCTTAAATCTATCTATAATATATATATTATTAACTTTTTTAATTATACTTCCGTTTAAATAACTTAATTATAATTCGGAATAATATTTAAAATAATTATTATTTTATATTAACTTAATTTAATTTAACCCCGTTTTTATAATAACCTTCCTTTATTATATATTATTTTATAGGGTAATCTTTTATTTAAAGTACGGGTATATATATATTAAGGTTACCTTAACTATTTATATCTAGAAATAATACCTTAAAATTATATTAGAAAATTAATAAACCTTAATAAATTAATTATAACTTTTTTATTTATTCCCTTAATATGAAATTAAATTATTATTTACTCCGCGACCCCTTATCCCCCAGTTAAAGATCCACCGAAATATATATTAATATATCCTCTATTAACCTTTATAATATTTTTATAAAAGCTTAAAAGGTATAAAAGCTTATTTACGCCAGATTTATTAATAAATAAATCTTAAAGGCCGCGGTAAGTACCGGAGATATATTAAAGGGGGTTTTAAGTTATTAATAATAGGTTTATAACGGACCCCGGTTACCTATTAACGTTTCTTTATTAATAATAATAATTAAACGTTATTTGAGGTCGACCCTTTTATTATAATAATAATTAATTATTCCCCGGGACCAGAAATTACTATACAGGAGGGATTTAATAATACCCCGAGGGACCTTTATAATATTAGTGATTTCCTTTTTGCTTTTTTTTAATGATAAATAAAATTATATAAAAGAAAGATAGAAATAATAATTATAAAAACATTATAATATATAGCCGCTTAATTATAATTAAAATAAATTAAATAGCTTAAATACTTTAAAGGTATAAAGTTATAAAAGGTTTTACTTTTAATTAAACCCCCCGCGGAATATAATTATCTTTTTTTAAGGTAAAAATATAATATAAAACGGTTAATTTTTTAAGTTTACGATAACGTATTAAATGATAAAATTAATATCTTTAATTAAATATTTATTATTATATAAAATAAATATAATATAAAAAACAATAATTTTTTATAAATTAATTTATAAATGAAAACTTATATAAAATATTATAACGTTTAAGCCTGCCTTTTCACGTATATTTACCGTATTTAATAACTCCGGGAAAATATTATTATTAAATAGTTTTTCTTTAAATAATTAAGATATTAATTAACCCTTTAATAATCTAATTATTATACGGATTATTATAAGCGTTTTATTATTCTTTATAATACTTAAAAGTAATATAAGCGGTCCGTAATCCTTAAAGTTATAATAAGGGAAAAACAGAATATTTTAAACCGTTAAATTTAATAATTTAACTTTATTTTATTTATATAGTATTTTCCCGATAACCTTTACTTATTTACCCTTATTAGTTTCCTTATAGATCTTAGGATTAAGCCGGTATATTATTTATCTTTATCCGTTAAACCTTTTTTATAGGTATTAATAAGGTTATTTATAAAAAAGGAAGGAGTTTTATTAAATTAATAATTATATTAACTTTCTTTCGGTAATTATAAAAGTAGTTTAACTCCTTATTATTAATTAAAGCCTTTAATTTTATAATACGGGATAAAGGTTAAGCTTTAAGGATTATTTAAATTAATTTTAATACAATTAATTAATCCGGGGTAATTATACCCCCTTTAATTAAATCTTAATACTACGGTTATAAGGTCGGGTTATCCGGGATATTATTATTAATATAGGTATTATACGTTAAGCTTAGGATTATAAAAGTTTAATTTATAAAGATATCTTTTTTAATATTTTTACTTTTTACCGTTTTTTCCGTTATTAATAAAAGCTATTATAAGCTAATTTTTAAGCACTATACTTTTTAAAAGATAATAAAGTATTTAAACTTCTTTTTATTGATTTAAAAAAACTAAAAGAGAATCCCGCTAATATATAATTTAATTAATTATTCTTAAATAAATTTATTAATAATTTTAAAAATATAAGTTATAACTTTTTACCCGTATAATCTCCCGGGAGGAATTAAGGGTATCGTTTATTAAATTATATAATTTAAATGCTTTCTTTTATTATAAAAACCCTTAAATATTTTAAAAGGCTATTTACGTTAAAGAATATTTTAAATTAAAATAATAATTCTTTTATTATTTAGCTTTTTTAACTTAAATTTTAAATAATTAACCTACCCGTAAAATAAAACTTTTTAATTTTTAATTCCGGAATTATTTAAACTTAAATATCCGTAATATATATATTAATAACGGTTTTATATCGTTTATTATTACTTATTATAAGGGTTATAATATTCGGAAAACCTTAAAAATAATTAATAAATATCTTTTAACGGATATTAATTATTATTTTATTTAATACCTTATTTTTATTCGGCCGTTTATTTAATAATTATATTTATATATTTAAAAAAAAGGTTTTAAGAATCCTTATATTTAGAATAATTAATTAATTTCTTAACTTTTAAATTTTTTTACCGTTAAAACCCTTAAGGTATTTAAACGTAATTTATATCTTATTATTAATTTATAATATTATCTTATAATTATTATTTTCTATAAATATTTATTTTTTAAGTTTAATTTTTATTAAGAAAAATATAAACTCTTAAATTCCGACGTTAACCGGTAGGCCGGGCATAATAATAAAACGGCCAATATTTAATATATTCGTTTATAAAATAAATACTCCGGGGAGCTTCGTTCTTTTTAATAATAATATCGGAATATTATAATTAAATAATTTAATTTCTAATATAAAAATAATATAAAAGCCGAGCTTTTAACTCCTATATAAATAAAGAAATGAAAATAAACCGGTATAAATAACCTACTTAGAACTTAATTTACTTTAGCTTCCGTCCAAGGATCTCCCCGTTTATCTTAAAGAAATAATTACCCGGGATATATATAATTTATTTACTATTATTTTAATTAAAAGAATATAACCCTTTAAACCCTTACTTTTATACTTTTAAATTAACCGCCTTTTTATATTAATAGCTTAATAACGGGGTTTTTTAACTTTAATTATTTCTTTAATAATAAAAACGATTAATTACCCGATTTAAATATTTTACCGAATACTAGAAATCTAACTTTATAACTGGATACCCCTCTATCGTTATCGCCCTTAAGAATTATTTATCCCTTTATATTACGTTTAATAACTGGTATATTAATTCCAAAATAAGAATTTCCCGGAGTATATATACCCGGTAATTAAAGGACGGCTTATTTAGTATCGGGCCCTACCTTTTAAAGGGGATATATTTAAATACTTTAATAATTAATTATATTATATATTATTAACGATAAAACGTTAATACTTTAAGTATTAATTATACCTCCCGGTTAAATAACGGAACCGGATAAGTTTAATACTTAAAATACTGCCCCGCCGGGATTATTATTAATTATACTTCCTTTCGTCCTTTTCTTTTAAGTAATAGGGTTTAATAAAACCTATAAATTAACGGTAACTCTCCCTATCCCTCCTTTTTAAATTAATAGACTTAATTTGCTAAATAAGTAACTTATGGTACCCTTAGAATTACCTTTAATATCTCTTTTTTAGTTAAAAGGATCCAGTATAATTAATAAATTAATAATAATACCTTAATTATTATTCTTTTAAGTAATAAGACCTAATATAATTAATAAGTAAACAATAATTACCTTAATACCGATAAATCTTCCTTAAATAGTTAAATTTACCCTTTAAATATTACCTTAATCCCTTATAATTGTTTTTATTATATATAACGGAGGTTTATTTATATTTTAAGAATTTATAGTATTTTAAGCTTAATAATAAACCTAAAGCTTTTAATAATAACTTTAATATATTTAATTTACTTAAACCGTTTACCTATAATAATAATAATAATATTAACGTTAATAAATTTAAGAACCTATAAAATATCCAGAATACCAGTAATCCTTAATAACTTAATAACCTTAATTACCCAATAATATTAATTAAACGCTGCTATAACCGGAATAATTACCTTATAAAATACTTTATTTTTTCTTAATCCGTAATTTTAATATAATATTTAAGGACGGAAGAATATAACGTTTAAGTTAAATAATACCTTATGGATTTAATACTTTATATAATTTTATATCGTTAAATACGCTTAATAAATAGGATCTTATTTAAGGAAATATTTAATAATAATTATTATAGTTTTCCTTTAATCTTTATTTATTACGTTTTAATTTTATATTATGCTTATTATAAAAATATAAAATAATTAAATATTAAATAATAATAAGGATATTTTTTATTTATACGGATAAAATAAGCGCTTCGAAATATAATTTTATTAATCTATATAATATTTATAAAACCAATAATAATTTTTTTATTTCTTTTAACTTAATATTATTTTTAACTTAAGTATAATATATAGAATTTTATTCGGTTAATATAATTAATACTTAAGTAAAAAATCGTATTTAATATAATTATTACTTTAGCTGATTCTTAATTAATTATTTTACATTTAAATATATAGATTATACCTAGTTTTTATACGTTAAATAAATACGATTAATAAAAAAAATAAAAAGGGATAGATATAATAAAGGATAAAATTAATATAAAAAATATAATATAAAGATTATTTTATAAGGATATTTTGAAAGTTTAATTAAGAATTTATTTTATCGTATTTATTTATTATAAATAACCATACCGATTATATAAGCCTTATATAACCCCCGTTCTGAAAGTATTTAATATTTATTTAAGGGATAAATCCTCCGCCCGGCCGGATACCAGTAATTATTAATAATATTCCGTAATTATAATTAATATAGGGCGGATATTAACGTTTACCGATAACAAACTTTTTACCTATATAAAACGGGTATTAATAATTATTAATACCTATTTTAATAATTATATATACCGTTATAATTAAGAATTAAATACTGAATAATCTTTTTATTAAAAATAAGAATTTATTATTACTTAATATACGATTATTTAAAAGCCTTATATATAACGTTTATATTTATACGTATTATTACGATTAAAAAATAAGGCTACCCCAATCGGATAAGGTATTTATTAAACTTTTAGGTTATTAATAGATATATCTTTAGTATATAGATACGTGGCTATTACTTTAATAAACGCTATAATAAAGCTTCTTAATAAACGCCTTAACGACTAATAATAAAACTTAATTTTAACCATCCGTATCCCGATTTTTAAAGTTTAAAGAATAATAATAATTATTATATTTAATAGTTAAGTTATTAACTTTTCATTTTTTATTACTTAAAAACTACTATAAGGCTTTATTATAATTATTATCGTCTTATATAATAATTATTAAGCCTTTATTATTTTTAAGCTAGGTTATAAAAGATATTCCGAGCTTTAAGGAGAATATAAGGTTATTTACGTTCGTTTCCAATATTAATATTTTTATACTATAAGAACTCTACCCTTTATTAATTTATATATTATTTATCCGGGCCCTTATCCTCCCATCTTTTTAATAACTTAAGTAAACGATCTGATATAAAATTTAAGCGGATCGTTATAGGATAAATATTAACGATCGTTAATCCGTTAACTTTATTAACCTTTAAAGTTAATAATAATAAAACGGAATAAATAAAGCTATTTAGAAATTCTTAATTACCGTTTATAATCTAATAAATTTTAAGTTTATTTCCACTTTTTTTATTCCAAAAAATTTCTTATTAATTATATCTTACTTTTTATTTACTTAAATAATTATTTAGTTTCTTTTAATTTTAATTAAGTTTACTTTCTTATTAATAAACGTTAATTACCGCCTTAATTATTTAAATTCTATTTATTAATACTTAGTTTAAATTGTTTTTATTTAATTCCGTTATTTTCTTTTATTAATTTTTTCACTTTTTTTATAATTAACTTAAATAATCTTTTTAACCTTAAAATTTATAAGTTTATTATTTTCTTAATAATCGTTAATCCTCATTTTTTCGGCCTTATTGCCTCTTTAAACTCCCCAATATATATTCAATTCCTTCTCTAATTATATCCCTTATATTATTAGCCTTAAATACCCTTAGTAAGGGTGCCGGGGATACTACGTTAAGGGACGTAAAATACCGGGCCTTCTTAAATAATCACCCTGAAATCAAGTTAGTAGCTAACCCCCGGTTCTTAAATACCAAGGTTTTAATTATGGGATATCTATATTTATTTAATATTAAGGCTTTTAATAAGTTATAAAAGTACTTAAGTATTATTAAGATCCTTAAGCGTATTAAAATAACTTATTAAATTCAATATAATATTCTTTTTAAAGTTAAATATAAAAAAGAATATAATATAAATATTAAAAAACTCTATATATTTATTATAAAAAATAATAATACTACTTAATTAACTATAAATATAATTCTTTTATTTTTTAACTTTTTTTATTAAAATAATTTATAAGCTTTTATAACAATAACTATAATTATACGGATAATTATATAAGAATACCTTAATTAAAATACCTTTTACGATATATTTACCGAGACTTATTTTTTAAGATATAAATATATAATAGAAGATTAATATTATACTTACGTTTTAATAACGTTAACTTATTATAAAGAAATTAAAGGGGATTAAAGCTCCGTAAAACCTATTAAATAATGCGGATAAGGGAATCCGGTTATAATATTAATATTTTTTATTTTAAATAATAAAAAGTACTTTATAAAGGACGCGTATATATAATAACTTATTCCTATTAATATTAACGATACCAATAATAACCATTTTAATACCGGTAACGTTTTCTATTATAACCTTAATTCCTAATTAAATAATCGTTTAAGTAAAACCTTTAAAAAGAATAAAATTAATTATAATTAATTTAAAAAGGAACTTATATATTAAAAAAATAAGTTACTTATATTTTATTATATTAATTAAGTTAGTTTTACCCTTAAAGAATAATAAGTAATTTATAATTAACTTAATTATAAGGTTATTATATAATAATTTCACTTATTTAATAATATTTCCCTTAAAAAGTAACTCATTATAAGTAATAAAGATAAAGAATAATCCCCGTTATTAAGCCCGGTATAATACAATTAAATTATTACCTCCCGACGAAAAATTAACGTATATAGTAAAAATATATTAAAGCTTATTAATTAATCCCTAATAAATTAATAATAATTTTAAATCTGGGATTTATAATTAAAACTTAACCGGTATTTAACCGTTATACCGGATTATATTACGGTATATTATTAATTATATATTAACCCTTATAATTTTTATTTACCGCTTTTATAATTATTTAAAACCGGTTAACCGCCTTTAATTAAATATTTTTATTATATTAAGTTTATTTTATTACTTAAGTAATAAAGTGAGAATCCTTATAGCTACCTTTTTGGATCCTAGCCGATAATATAGGTCTGGGCAAGACTTTTATTATATTAACGTTAATCGTTTTCGGGGCTTTTAAGGTTAGGATTTAAGCTCTTAAAACCGATATTAATAATTATTAATCTTAATCCTTTAAACCCGATATTAACGTACGCCGGTCCCCGTCTCTTATTATTGCTATTAATATACGTTAATCCTTATCCTTTTTATTATTATTTCCTATTGCTTTAATTAACGTTTAACGTTAATAACGTTATAAAATTAAATTAAAGCAGAAATTCCGGCGTAAATTACTTAAATATTAAAATTATATATATAAGCTTATTTTAATAATAATAGTATTTAACGGAATAAAAGTTTAAAGTAAAAAAGTTAAGAATTTTTTAAACTTATTTTATTAAATTTATTATAATGGTTTTTAAAAACTTGTAATTAGAATTATTAAACGTTAATTTATTATTAACGATATTTAAGTACTTATAAATAACCTTTATTTATTACCGGACGACCTTAAGATTAACTTAACGTTTATTCTTATAAATTATTAAACGTAATCGGTTTATATTATTTTTATTAATATTAAAATAACTCTTATTAATTAAAACGATAATAAATATATAATAAAAAATAATTGAATAAATGTTTTTTTTTATAATATATGCTTATTATTAAATAAATTCGTGCTTTAACTTTTTATTTCTTTAATATTTTTTTTATAGGTCGTTTTAAATAAATTATAATATATTAAGAATTACTTAATTAAAACTTATATTAATATCGTAAGATTAAATATATTAATATTAAATATATTATCGGTAACCCCGATATTAAATCATTTAATAAATTTAAAAAACCTTTTACGGTTAATTTAAAAGCCTTAATAAATAAAATTAACGCTTAAATTTAATAATAATCTTAACGTTAAAAAGGATATTAAGTTAATCGTATATAAGTAAACTTACGTTTTATTATTAAGACGGCCGTTAACGCTTTAAGATATTAATCGTTATCTATATTTTTTTAATTTTAACGTTTTTTATTATTACGTTATTATAATATATAAAATTAATATAATAATATCTTCTATAATTACGGAAGTTATTTTTCCGCCTATTCTTTATTTATTATAAGTTAAAAGGATTATAATAATAATACTTTATAATAAAAATAAAATCAGAAATTATATTCTTTTAATTATATAAATAACGGTTAAATTAATTATATTAATAAAGTACGTATCGGCTTATAATTTATATTATAATAATACTACCCTTTATTTATTAAAAGGCTTTAATAAGGATATTAACGTTAATTTATTCAATATTAAATATTATAAAGGTTTATATTTTTTAACCGATAATATAAAGTTTTAAAAGTTATTTTATAATATAATAATTATATAAAAGCATTTATAAAAGTATTTCCCGATTTATATTAATTATAAAGTTACTTATTATAACCTAATAATATAGGCCCGCCCCGAGAACCCGTATTATAAGGATTAAGTAAATATAGTTTACTTTATTACCGGGTTTTTAGTTAAAATACGGACCCTTATTAATATTATATAGTATATTTATACCGGTGAAAATCGCCGTTAACTTTTAGTTTTTTATAATTAATTAATTACTTAATAATTTATTAAGTTTAATTTAAAGAACCTAAGTTTCCAGATTATAAGAATTTAAGTTACTTAATCCGTTAAAGAATGAAAAAAGGTAATTTTTTATTTTACGGATCCTATTTAAATTAACGTTTAAGTCTTAATTACGAATATTTATATTATTATAATTATTTATAATTTATAAGAATACGTATTAAATATAATATTTATTAATATTCCCTTAAATATATAAGTTAAATTCTAAATTAAAGGCCGCTTAATATACTTAAGATAATATTATTATATCTATATTTAAATTTTTACCGTAAATTATTTATATAATTAAATTTTATAATTTATAATTACGTATAAAATAATAAGGATTATTATAGGATAAAAATATATATAAATTATTTTAGATAATTTATAGAAAGCCGTAAAAGTTTTAAAGAAGGAGTTAATAGATAATAACGGGACGGTAAATAATATCTAGATCCGTAAAAAGGCAATCGATTATTATACTTTAAGGTTATTTTAATAAATATTTAAAGAATATTTATTCCGGTAGAAGTAAAATTATATAACGGATTTAATAATTAAAAACGACCTTCTAAAAGAATTTTACTTTTAGGCCCGTTATAATCTCCTTATTAACCGCGTTTTATAATTTATTAAGCGTAAACTTAAATAAGGTAAATTACCCGTAAAGTTTTTATTATTAAGTTAATTTTTATATAAAAGATAAATATTCTTAAGTAGAGATGGCGACGAACAACGGGACCCCAGAGGTCAGAAACGATGCACGCGTATATAGCTTAAGTGATAGTGAGAATAGTACCTTAAATGCGATAGGCAGAAGCGGAATAATAATAAGGGTAGAAGGGAAGGAAGGGCAAGCGGCCTAGGTTGATAGGAACGGTAATAAGTCGTACGAATAACGCGATAAATACGAGATAAAACGGCCTTAAATCGAATAGGAAGTTTATAGTTAATAAGATACACGTAAAGGGACGTATATAATGCGTAAAGGTATTATTATAAAGGGTAATAAATAAAGGGCGGAAAGGACGAGGATAATACGCGGGGACGGATAAGGGGTAAGCAGAGGCGTAAAAGGCTTTATTAAATATATATAAATTAAAAGAAAGTTAAGTAAAGATAAAGAAATATTAAATGGATAAAAATAAACTATAAAAAGAGGTAGTTATTAAATATATAAGGGAAAAGTAAAAAAGGAGGAAATAATAAGGACGTTAAAAGGCCTTTTTATAATTATATAGAAAAATATTACGTTAAAGACCTGGCCGATATTATAAATCGGGTTACGGAAAATAAAAAACTTTTATATAAAAACGGGGAAAAATTTAAGGGAATTAAAGAGGTTACGCGGAGCTTAAAAGGCGGTAATAAAAGCGCCGGCGGACGGAGGCAAAGGGAAATAGAAAGGATATATACAAAGTAAGAAAGCGACGGGAGAAGCTTTAAGGAAGGGAGCGGGGATAAGTTAAATAGCGAAGACCGCGAAGGCGGTACCGGTATTAATAATAAAGGAGGTGGGGGTAAAGGAAAAGGCGGCGGTATTAAAGAAGGCAAAAATAGTAACTATACGATTATTAGGCGAGGAAGAAAGGAGTATAACGGCGAAAGCGAACCCGCTATAATTAATAAAGGCGTTTAAGGTAATAAGAAAGTTATTAATAGAATAAATTATTACGATACGTAAATTATAAAGCAAGGATATCCTCCTTAATATAGCCTTATTAAAGGCGAAAAAAAGGTTAAAGAAATTAAAGGGATAAGCCGGTAAAGGGGGGTATAAAATAATAAAGGTATTAAAGTAATTTTTCGTTATTGCGGTAAACGGAATATACTTAATAAGGTTTATAAAGAAGGAAGGGAAGTTACTTTAAGGCGGATAAAAAGGAGAATACGGTCCTTTACCTTAGGCTGGAGATTATCGATTATAGCCTCCCCGTTATAGTAAAAAGGCTAAACGCCTTCAGTTATACGAAGAAATATTCTATAGTTATCTTAAGCGTAGTATTAATAAGGATATATAACGATATCCTTAATAAAGGGGTAATAAAGGGTAAGTCCCTTAAGTTAATAAAACCTTAAGACCGGGCAGCGGATATTTATTAATACTTTAAATATTAAGGGTATAAGCATATTATTATAAGGTACCTTAATAGTACGAAATACGCAGTATATATTAAAGGGCATAATACGTATAAATACGCTGGCTTAATAATAAAGGGCTTAACGAAGAACGCGCCGAAATATACGGCGTACGGTAATAATAGTTACTTAACGTAAAACTTACGGTATACGGTAAAAGTAAAGGAGACTTAACGTAAGGAGATTAAGATAACGGTTAAAGTTTAACGTTATAATTTATATAAACTTAAATTAATAAGGCAATTAAAGACGGTCTTAAAACGTAAACGGAGTTTATTAAATAAGGAAGGGTAAAACGTAATAACCGATAATATAAAGAAGAGGAAGCTTATAGTAATATTAACCTTTAAGGCCGGCCGCTTGACCGGGATTATTATTATAATAAAAAAATTAAAACAAATAATACTTAACCTTAAGAAAAGACTATTTATATAAATAAAAATTAACGAAAAAAGCCCGATAAACGTTAATATTTAATATACTTACGCTTTTAAGGGTAATATAATATAATATACGCGGGAAGTAATTAAAGCCGTAATACTAATATTTAAATTTAAAAAAATAAAGGATATTAATATTATAACGATATAAAAGTTATTATATAATCTATATATTTATTCTTTAATTAATTTAAAAAATGGTTTTTACCTAGCCTTTAAGGGTAATAAGACGATACGGATATACTTTTTATTAATAAAAGGTTAAATATAAATAATTAAAACGTTATTTATTACGGAGGGAACCTATATATATTCCGGATCGTATAAAAGGGGGATATTAAGGGTACCTTAAATATTTATAATATATATAATCCGTTACCGGCCAATAAGAAGGAACCCTTTATAATCCCGTTATTTAAGGATATTATAGTTATACCCGGTAAGTACCTCTTAATAAGGGACTTTAATCTTTATTACGTTTAATAAAACGAGGACGGTTATATGATTAATTATATTGAATTTAAAAAGCTATTAATAATTATTATATAATTTAACTTTACGTTATTAATATTAAAAGGGGCTATTATATAAGAAAGCCGTAAACTTAAGATTATAATTAACTTAATATTCAACTTAAAAGGTATTATTAACTTAATTATAATATACGGACCCCGAGAAAACCTAAAATATAATTTAAATTACGTCCTGATGTAAATGACCTTAAATTAATTTATCAACGTAACTCCGTTTTTACTATTTAAATAAGCGTAGAAAACGGTTAAGGAAGTTAAAATATTAATAAAGGCAATAAAGGTAATATTTTAATTAACGGAGCGTCCTTAACTTAATAATAAGGAATAAATCAACCGTTTTATAAAGCGGATAATAAAGGCTTTAAACGAAGTGGTTAACGTTATAATTTTAATAGTAAAGCCGTCTTAAAGAGTTAAAACTTATTAAAACGAAAAATATATAAAAATAACTATAAAGGTAAAAGCGCTTATAAAGTAAACTATTAAATATAAAAACCGGAAAACGCTTTAATAATTAAAAAAAGCGTAAAAAAAAAAAAAAAGAATTATCCGGAAGGCTAAATAAATATACTTCCGGGTTATAATATATAACTTGGCGGTTTCCCTTTATAATATTTAAAAGTTAATAAAATACGGTAAAAAACGGAGTGGGAAACCTAAATTTATTTTTAAGTTTTTACCCTTAAAAGACCAAACGGTACGGTAATGAACACCTTTAACGGCAAAATTAAGGCTCTTAAAAAGGCGTTCTTTCCCCGTTACCGGAAGTTAACTTAATAGATATCGACGGTACGGTATATTTTAAATTAATAATAATAAGTAAAATAATAACTTAAAAGATAATAATTAAGGCGATTAATAGGCCGAAGAAGGATAAGGCCCCCGGACTTAACGGCATATTAAATAAGTTTTTATTTATAATAACGTTATTATTTAAAGAGGTCTTTATTTACCTATTTTAAGTTTACCTTAATATAGGATATTACCCCCGTAGATTTAAAGAGGCTAAGATAATTATCCTTAAGAAGCCGGCCAAATTAAATTACTTAGAAATAAAGTCGTATAAACTTATAATATTCTTTTATACGTTAAAAAAGGCTTTAAAAATAATAATCGTAAAAATCCTAAATAATTACGTAGAAGGGTATAAGTTGTTCCCCGATTAATAAATAAAGGTAAAAAAAAGGACGGTTAACGGAGACGGCTTTTAAAGGCTTAATTAATAATATATATACGGTATAAAACTATAGGAAAAAGTATATTATAAGTCTTTTTTTCTTTAAATATTATAAAGGCGTTCAATAAAGTAAATTATTAAAGGTTATTATATAATTTACGGAAAAAGAAGGTTTTATTTTTCTTTATAAATTAAATAGAAAGTTTCTTAAGTAATTAAGCGACGTTAATTAACTTAAAATAAAAGATAAATACGATAAAGCCCGCAATAATAAGGATTCCTTAAGGGTTACTTATCTTTTTAATCTTATTCCTATTCTTTAACGGCTTACTTATTAAAGACTTAATAAAGTTAAAATAAAAGGTTTAAATAAAGGGCTTTATTAACGATATTTACC
Organism: Niebla homalea; assembly: GCA_019925105.1. Lineage (NCBI taxonomy): Eukaryota > Fungi > Ascomycota > Lecanoromycetes > Lecanorales > Ramalinaceae > Niebla > Niebla homalea. The sequence continues at coordinate 3,139,903 of JAHGAU010000001.1, forward strand.
TTTTAACTTATAGTACGTTTATTTATATAAACTATTTAAAGTTAAAATAAACTTATAAAGTTTACTTACGATAAATAAAGATATATAAGGCTTAATTCACCTTATATAAGTATAAACTTATTTATATAATAAGGAGCCCGAAGTTATATAATATAATAGTTATAGTAAATTTAAGTAATATAATAATAAAACCGGAAGTTAATATTAAGGTACTTAATTTATAAATCGATAGGAAACTAGATTAAAAGGATTATATAAAAAAGGTCCAGAAGAAAATAATTTTATAGGAGAAGGGCCTTATTTACCTTATAGCGTTAACGTAAAAAACTACCTTATAAAAAATTAAAACTATTTATTAAATGGTTATAAAGCCTGTGATAACGTACGTAATAGCTATTTAATACATACCTGAAAGTACGCCTAAATATAGGAAAGAGCCCGTCCGGTAACTGTAAAAGGTTTAAAACCGATACTTAAGAATAATAAGTAAAGTATATAAAGCGACTCCCATCCCGGTACTAGAATCCAAGGTCTTTATATTATTAATAAAGCTAGCCCTAAATTAAATAATTACTTAAATAAGGCTTAAAAGGGGTACGAACTTAACTATATTAATAAAAAATGAACATATTTGCCAGAACTATAAAAAACCTTAAATAAGAAAGCGTAAAGAAGCGGTACTTACCCCCTACGGAAGTTAAATTAAAGTAAATTAAAAAAAAGGTCGACTTAACTTACGTTTAAAAAGTTAACGTAAGAATATATAAACTCTTATTTAAAATAAAAATAACGGAGGAGAAGAAGGCTATAAGGGCGAAGTTAATAACGATTACTTTATAGACTATAAGGAAGTAAATAAAGCGTTAACGTAGATATAAAGAATTAATCCTTTAAAAACGATAATACCCAGTATTAAATAATAATAAAGTTATTAATAAATATTTCCGGCGTTACGGGATTATAAGGAAAAGTAATAATACGCTAATAATTTAATTCCGGATAAGTAAAAATGGCTTAATTTACTTTTTTTTTATTATATATACCGGTAGCCGGATTAACGTTAATTGTAAATATAGGTAATAAAAATAAGATGCTATATACGTATTAATCTCTTATTTATTATTTAAGGAGCTTAAACTGGGATTAATTAAAAGGGTAGGGATTAATAATTATTATTAAATGCTTATTAGTAAAAAGGGTATTAAAGCGGCTATTAAATTTATAATAGCTATAAACTTATTATTATAGTTCAGCTTAACTAAGGAAATAAAAAAAGTAATCGAGGATTTAATTAAGAAACTTCGCCGTTAACTTAAGGGTAAAAAAGCAGCGGCGGGAAAACTATACTTAATAAGGGGTTAAAAAGGCTATAAATACCGGGGCGGCGTAAAAAATGATACTATATTAATCGGTAAAGTTATACGAATAAGGTAATAATAATATACGTATCGGTAAAGATATTTAATAATATAATCGGAATTCTAAAATTTTAACATTAAATAGACCCGTAAGGTAACGGAAGAGTAATAGGTTTAAAAGTAACCCTTAAATAGATTTAATCGTAATATTATAGGTTTTCTTGGAAAAGGCGTATGAATAAATTCCTATTCTTTAAATGGCCGTAAATGCTTTTAGCCCTTAAAACGTAAGTAAAGGCTAGGTGGACACTGGTTTTTATTCTTAACGTTATAGATATCGGGTTTTTGCGGTTATTAATAAGGTTAAATAACCGAGTATTAGGGAACGCCGGAATTAGCTTAGCTAGATCCGTAGTATAAATCAATCAATCAATCAATATAAAAGATAATAAAGATCTTTAATTTATTCTTAAAGTATATATATAAAAGTAATTTATTATTTAATAAAAATATTTTAATAAATAAAAAATTAATAAGCAGAAATCCGATAAAAAGGAATATAAATAAGAAATAATTACTAAAAATATAAAGTAATAATCTAACATTATTAATGTCTGGACTTTATATGAAGTACGGATAGCTAACCAATAGGAGAGGCTGTATATAGTAAGTCATCTATTAAGTTTTAAATTTAAACTTTATATAAAGTACGGATACTTTATCTTAATATATCTTAAAAATTAAGTACTTAATTTATTAACTTTCTATATAAAAGTTATAGAATAAAGTAAGCGTATTTAAATGAATTTTTATTAATAAAATTTTATAAAGCCATTATTAAAGAAATATTATTTATAATATTTCTTACTTAAAATACGGAAAGCGACTTTATATAATTTAACTTAAATCCTTAAAATTAAATTTATATAAAATACTTTAAACTATTTCTTTTAATATATATTTTTTATAATTATACTTTATATACTTAAATTATATCCGGTTTATTTTAACTTTTATAAATTATATTTACTTATTTCCTTTATTTTCTTACGATATAGAGAACGTTAAATTACGGTATTTCCCTTAATATAAAGTAATTTTTTATATAAAGTATTAATATTATATTATAATTAAAAATATTAAGTAATATTTTTAAGATTAATATATAGTTAAAAAGCGTTAAGTTCAAAATATAATAAATAAGATTATTTTTCTTAAGCTTTCTTTTCTTTTGGATATAATACTTCTTTTATTATATAATCCGTCGATTAAAGGCTTTTAAATTAAAAAGTTCTTTAAGTATACTTTATTATATTATAATAATAAAGCAACTATATATAGTTAAGTAAAAAAGAAAGTTATAAAATATATCTTTAAAACGTATAAGGTTAAACTTAAGAAAAAAATAAAGTTAATTAAAAAAATAATTAAATTAATTAATATATAGTTATTCTTTTAATATTTATTATATTAATAGTTTAAAGTTAATTTTATTATAATAACTATTCCTTTTTATTTTTTAATAATAAACTATATATATTAAAGTTTAAATAACTCTTATTAATAAAGTTAATATAATTAAGAAGAATAATTTAAAAAATTTAATTTAAATCTTTAACTTTATAAAGCTTAAATTCCTTTTTAACTATTTAATATTAATATTATACCGTTCTTAAAAGGGCTACCTATAAATAAAAAAACGTTTAATAATTTATTAAAGGTAATTATATATAATAAGTCCTCGTAATTATAATTATATATAGTATTAATTAATATAAATAAAAAATCCGAAGAGTTATTAATAAAGATCTTAATTAATAAAGGTATATTAAACCGTATAAAGTATTTACGTTATTATTATTATTTTAAATTAAGTCGGTATATTATAAATCGGGTAATATTACGTTATTTAAATAGCTTTTATTTTAATTATTTATAAATAATCCCTTTTATTAAAGTCTAGGAAATAATAATATTAAGTAAATATACGGACCTTTAGAGTTTATTATTGGTTTTCTTTATACGGATTTTCCATTAATTAAATTATTATTTATATTCTTGGTTTTTTTATTATAATTATAAGTTTTAAATATACGTTTAATAAGTTTTAAAAATTATAAAAAGATTATATATAATTAATTTATTTTATATAAGCTTTAATAAATATTTTTATAAAATTAATAATAATAATAATTTAAATAATTTAAATAAAGAAAATATTTAATTATATATATAAGTATTACGTAAAACGATTAATTAACTTTTAGCTGGTTTAATTTATTAATTATATATGTAAAATATTTTTTTATTATTAATTATTATATATAATATTTATTAAGCTTTATATAAAAATAAAGCTTAAATTACGGTTATAGAGTTCCATCCTTTTTTAAATAATATAATTTATTATATATAATTATTCCTTCTTAATTATTATTTATATTTTTATTAACGTTAATATCCTTAGCCGTAATTATAGGATTTTATATTAAAATAATATTAATAATATTTGGTTAATAATACTTTAAGTTTAATAACGGAATTAAGTTATTAACGACTTATATATCGGATTATTAATAATAATTTTATCCGATTCCCCGTTATAACGATTTTAGATAACTTTATATAGATTAATTATACTTATTTTAAGTTATAAATTAATTATTAATAAAAAGGATTATAATTAATATTTTAATAAGCTTTAAAGATTTTATTTAAAGATTTATTCTTTAATTTAATTAAATTATAACGGTTTCCCGTTTCTTTATTATAAAATAACTTTACGGAAAAGAAGCTTAAATAAAGTTTCCTTAAAAATTAACGTAATAAATTAAATAACGTATAAAATAAGCTTTTTAAATAATTATATATAAATATTAATTTATATAATTAATTTTTTACGTTAAAGTCCTTTAAGGATTTATTAAATCTTAATATTAACTTTAATTTAAACCGTATAAAGATTAAAAGCTATTTTAATCGGTATTAATAGTTTTTATAATTAATTATGATTTTAATTTATATAATTATAGGATTATTATTTTAACGTAAAAAGTTATTAAGTCTTTTATAATATAATTAAAAGACTTTTTATAATATTTATATTTTATAAAGGTTATTAATAGTTACTTTAGGTTATTATAAATTATTTTAACGTATAAGGTTCCGATTAATTATATAGTTCTTACCTTTTTAATTAAGGAATCTTATTATCCGTTATTTAATTTATATATATATTTTTTTTTTTACTTTTTTTATAATTATATATTAATAAATACCTTATAAGGCTTCCTATTTTTCTCCGATTTATAAATATGGTTACCGAATAGCTTCTTTTTATATATTAAGAAGTATACCGTATAACTATTAAAAGTTTAATTAAGCCCGTAATTTTAACGATATATAATTATCGCTTTTAACCGATAATTTCTTTAAGGATTAAGCTATTAATTCTATAGGATTATACCTTAATAAAGGCTCCCGGATAATTCTTCGGATTTTAATCTTAAAAAAGTAAAGTTAAGCGAGGATTTTATTATAGAGATTATTAATAACGTTTATTATATTTAAGCCATATATATAACCCGTATAAATCGTAATTATTATAATAATACCCTATCGTTTACGTTTAAATTAAACGATAATCTACTTAGGGAATTCTATGACTTAAATAAGAGTTAATATTAATTATATTATATATAAGATTTTATCCAGATTATATTTAATTAAAAATAGCCGGTAAGCGCCTTTATAAAGTAGCCTTTAATATAAAAACGGTTTACCTTTAATTTATAATTAAAAGTCCATTTATAACTTTAAACTTAATCCGCGATTAAAGCTAAACTTTAATAATTATTTAATTTTATTATAACGCCTTAAAACTTTATATAAAGGGATACTTTACGGTTAATTACTTACTTATTATTTAAAATAATTATTATAATACTTACGGGAAATAAAAAGATTATTTTATATATTATACTTTCTTTATTATTAACCTTATAAATAATTATAATTATACTTTTTTTAATTTTATTATAATAAGATCTTTTTTAACGTTATTAAGAATAAAAGGTTTTTTATTAATATCTTAATTAAATAAATTATATAGAAAAGCGATTATATATAGTTTTTAAGTTAATTTTTATTAATATAAACGTCGTAATTTCTTTTATTTTCTTAAATTTTTTTCCGTTAACTTTATTAAATTAATTGGTTAAATTAATTAATTTTAAATAAAACTTATTTAATTTTTATGGTATTAAATTACCGGGAAAACCTAAAACTATTAATAATACTTTATTAAGTTAAATATTTTTTTATTTATTTAATAATTACGTTATTATTAATTATGGAGCTAAATTTTTAATAATCTTTATTTTTAATATACTTAACTTTTTATCGGAGTAATAATAATCGTTTTAATTTATAGTATTACGTTTAGTTTTTAAATATATTACCTTAATTTATATTTAATATTAATATTAATTAATAATTAATCTAAACAATTATTAATCTCTATAAAAAGGAATATCGTTAATAATTACTTATAAAGAAAAAAACGGCGTAGATACTTTATTACGTCCGTTAAAAAGCCCTTAATATTTAATTTACGGAAGAGATTTAAAGTAGTTTTTATTATATAAAGCTTTTAAATATAAAAAAACAGAATATTATAATTATATAAAGTATTTTTACCGGGTATTTTATCTTAATCGTTACGTTAACCTTAAATATAGGTCTCGATTACCCTTTTATTTAATACGTAATTTATATGGATATTCCGTAAGGCTTTATTTTATATAATTAAGAAACCAGTTATATAGGGAGGGATAAACTATATATAACTTATATAATAATCCTATTACCCCATTAAACCATTAATTAAGGTTATTATTATTGTAATAATTTTCTTATTAAAAATATCCGTTAAATAACCGGTTTTCTTATTTTAAAGGGTTATTTACGGTAATTATTAACCTTTTTCCTTAATAAGTTTATTTAAGGATATTATAAAATTATATATAAAAAGTTTAATAATATTAAGCGTATTCTTTATATAAATTATATAAAGGAGTTAAATCCGGTTATAAGTTAAGAGTCTTACGTTACGTTAATACCATTACGACTTATAAATAAGGTAAGTAAAGGGTTTCCGGCTAAGTATTTAATAATTCTTAATAGTTTAAAAGATTATAAGTTTATATATAATAAGTAAAAGTTATAAAAAAAGCCGGTTCCTTCTTTTTAACCGACTATATTTAATAATATAATATACTTTATTTAATTAAATATTATAAAGAATACTGAAACGTTAACCTTATATAAATAATAATTAATTATATAAGGTCGAAACTATATTTTATGCTTTTTTTAACGCCGTTAAATAATCCCTTTTCTTTATAAAAACTATATATAATAACGTTATAAAAACTCTATAAATTACTTCCGGCGGTTTATTTAATTTAAACTTAAAATTAAATATTATCGTTACGGTTAACCCTTTTTTATTTATTAATAAAAAGTAAGCTTAAATATTAATATCCGTAATTTATATTCTATTATTATTAAGTAATTATTACTTAAGATTATCCGGAATCGTTTAAATTAATCCAGTAATTAAAAGGCTTAACGTTAAATACGGATCCAATAAAGTAGTACCCTACTTACCTTAAGTAGCTTATATATAGTCGCTAACTCTTCGGCCGCCCTTTAGGGTCGAATACGATCCGGATAATATATTATTGGATTGATCGGGTGGAAGAACTCTGCCATTTAAAGCCTTTAATAGGCTAATACTATTAATGTCTGGACTTCATATAAAGTACGGATAGCTGACCAATAGGAGAGGCTGTATGTAGTAAGTTATCTATTAAGTTTTGGATCTGAACTTTATATAAAGTACGGATACTTTATCTTAATATATCTTTAGAGTTATTTACTTAATCCATTAACTTTATATATAAGAGTTATAGAGTAAAGTAAGCGCATTCAAATAAGCCTCTGTTAATAAAATTTTATAGGGTGGTTATTAAGAAATAAAAGGATTAAGATTTTATTATTAAAGGTGATCCACCCTTACCTGCAGCCTCACTACCACCCTCACCACCACCCTTACCTGTACCTTTACCTGCACCCTCACCTACACCCTCACTTGTACCCTTATCTGCACCCTTACCTGCAAGTGCATTATTACCCTTACTTGCACCTTCACTTGTACCCTCATTTATACCCTTACTTACACCCTCACTTGCACCCTCACTTGCACCCTCACTTGCACCCTCACTTGCACCCTCACTTACACCCTCATTTGCACCCTCACTTACACCCTCATTTGCACCCTCATTTGCACCCTTACTTATACCCTCACCACCACCCTTACTTGCACCCTCACCTGCACCCTTACCTGCAGGTACACCACCACCCTCACCACCACCCTCACCTGCACCCTCACCTGCAAGTGTACCACTACCCTCACCACCACCCTCACCTGCACCCTCACCTGCAAGTGCACCACTACCCTTACTTACACCCTCACTTACACCCTTACCTGCACCCTCACTTGCACCCTCACCTGCACCCTTAGTAAACCTTTTAGTAAGCCCTTTACCAGGCCCTCTACTAGGCCTTTTACCAGGCCTCTTAGTAAGCACTTCACAGGGTGCCCCCACCGCAATAGGCCCAAAAATACCGTAATTTATATGAAGAATCCGAGAGCTGAGTAAAGCCCTTTACCTGCACCCTTACTTTACCCTTAAAAAGGTTTTTATTAAGCCATTTAATAAGCTTTTTATTAAGCCTTTTATTAAGTTATTTATTAAGTTTTATATTAACCCCTTTATTAATCTTTTTATTAAGTTTTTAATTAAATTATTTAATTAAAAATTAAATATAATAAGATAATAAAAAAACGTTATTATAAATAAAAATATTTAAGTTAAAATAAAAAAAAATAAATATTAAAAAAAAAATATAAAAAAAGGTTATAATAATATTGGAATTATTATAATCCGGAATAAATTAATAAATATATTATTTACTTAATAATAATAAATAATAATTATTTCTTTTTTATTATTGATTTTTTTATTTAATTAATTTCTTAAATATTTTAATATAGGATAGTTATTAATATTGCTTCTTTATATTAAGATTTTTTTAATAAAGTTTTTATTAAATTTAATTTTTATTATTTATAACCTTTAACCGGTAAAAACCTTTTTATATTAATAAGATTATTAATTATTTATATATTTAAACCTTACTTTAATATAAATAATCAAGGGTAAATAATAAAAGGTAAATAATAAAGTATAAATAATTAATTTTATAATAAAGAATAAATAATAAATTAAATAAAAAAGGGTTAAATAATTAACTAAATAATAAATAATAAATACTTAAATAAATAATAAGGGATAAGATTAAATAATAAAAGGTAAATATTTAGTTAAATAATAAAAAGTATAAGATTAATTAAATAATAAAGTATAAATAATTAATATAAAAATTAAGAGTAAATAACTAATTAATTAATAAAGGTTAAATACTTAATTAAATAATAAGGGGTAAAAAATTAAAAATAAAGGTTAAGTAAATAATAGAATAATAAAGGGAAAATAATTAAATAAAAAAAAAAAGTAAATAAATAAATAATTAAGGGTAAATAATTAATAAAATAATAAAAAGTAAATATTTAATTAAATAATAAAACGTTTAAATTAATAAGAAAAATTAAATAATAAAAAGTAAATATTATAAGGTAAAAAATTAATTATATAATATAGGGTAAAATATAAGGTAAAGATTTAATTAAATAATATAAAGTAAATAAGTAATTGAATAATAAAATATAAATAATTAATTTTAAATAATAAAAAGGTTAAATAAATAATAATAGATAAATAATTATTTAAATAATAAAAAATATTAAATTAAAGAAATAATAAAAAGTAAAATAAAATAATTAATAAAAGATAAATAATTAATAAAATAATAAAAAGTAAATATATATATAAATAATAAAAGATTTAAGTAAATAATAAAAGTTAAATAAAAAAAATAAAAAATATAAAAAAAATAATAAAAAGAAAAAATAAAAAGTAAATAAAAAAAATAAATATAATAAGTAAAAAAAAGAAAAATAATTAAAAAAAATATATAAGCTTATTATTTAATTTTAAATAATTATAATTTTTACTTATTTATTCTTTCCTAACACTATTAATGTCTGGACTTCATGTAAAGTACGGATAGCTGACCAATAGGAGAGGCTGCATGCAGTAAGTTATCTGCTAAGTCTTAAATCTGAACTTTATGTAAAGTACGGATACTTCATCTTAATATATCTTGAAAATTAAGTACTTAATTTATTAACTTTCTATATGAAAGTTATAGAGGAAAGCAAGCGTATTTAAACGAGCCTTTATTGATAAAATTTTATAAAGCCGTTATTAAGGAAATATTATTCGTAATATTTCTTACCTAAAATACGGAAAGCGACTCTATATAGTTTAACTTAAGTCCCTAAAGCTGAATTTATATAAGATGCTATAAACTATTTCTTTTAGTATATATTCCTTACGATTATACCCTATATACTTAAACTATATCCGGTTTACTTTAACTTTTATAGATTATATTTACTTATTCCCTTTATTTTCTTACGATATAGAGAACGTTAGGTTACGGTACCTCCCCCAGTATAAAGTAATCCTTTATATAGAGTATTAATATTATATTATAGCTAAAAATATTAAGTAATATCTCTAAGATTAATATATAGTTAAAGGGCGTTAAGTTTAAAATACAATGAATAAGATTGCCCCTCTTAAGCTCTCCCTTCCCTTAGATATAATACTTCCTCCACTATATAGTCCGTCGATTAAAGGCCTTTAAGTTAAGGAGTTCTTTAGGTATACTTTACCGCATTATAATAATAAGGCGACTGCATATAGTTAAGCAAGAGAGAAAGTCGTGAAATATATCTCCAAAACGTATAAGGTTGGACTTAAGAAAAAGGTAAAGCCAATCGAAAGAATGATCGAAGTGATCAGTATACAGTCATTCTTCTAACATCCACTGCATTAATAGTTTGAAGTCAGTCCTATTATAATGACTGTTCCCCCTGCCTCCCAGCAGTAGACTGTATACGTCAGCGTTTGAATAACTCCTATCAACAAAGTCAATACAATTGGGAAGAACAGTTTGAAAGACTTGATCCTATCACCTAGTTCTCACTCTTTCCTGCCTGGAAAGAGTCATTTGCTCACTCGGCGTTAATTCGGCCTTCTCGGACTTGACCCAGGAAAGAGTCATTTTTAGAAATGACTCTTTCCAGGGTAGAACCGGCCCGGATTTATTCACTCTCTATATAAAAGGTATAAATTTCAGTACGGCCTATTAATCCCGAGACCTCCGAGGTTCATCCGAGTAGTGGTTATTTATTTATCGATTTTTAAATATTTATGAATTCCGGGTTATAGGGTTTAAGTTTACTTCCCGGCGCTAATTATTACTTTTTTATCGGTTATTCCCCGGTAAAATCTGGTAATTTAACTTTCTTTATATGTTTTTCCGTTCTTTAATAATATCGGGAAAACGAAAATCCGTCCATTAACGGCTACGGTAGTATTGACCTATAAGGGTTTATAAATAATTCTTTAAGGTTTTAAGGTATATCCGGATTATTATTAATCCTTTATTTAATTTATTTAATTTAAAAGATAGCTTAAAAAAAGCACTTTATAACGGTAACGGAAGAACTTAAATCCGTACCTTATTTAAGATTATATTACTTAATAATAATAAAAAAAAACTTATATAATACTTTTATTATTTTATTAATAATATAAGGGTTTTAATATTTCTTAATATAAAGTAGCGGTTAACATCACTTCCCTATATTAAGGCTTTAAGATCCGGCCATAATATCCGTTTAAATACGAGAATAATCCATAAATAAATCTTTATTTTTAAATTATTATACTACTACCCAAATTATTACACTATTACCACCAATAATTATTAATCCGGAACCGGCCTGTTTATTTTTAAATTATTAAGTAACTTAACTATCTAAGCCCGGTTTCGGCTTTATTTAAGCCTTATAATTTATAATTCTTTTAATAAAGGCTTGGTTAATAATTTATCTATATAATCACCCTTCCCCCTTTAAATTTCTGTTTTTCTTATTACACTTAAGTTACTTAATCTACTTAATACTTAAGTAAACTAAATACCTTTTACCCTTTACCCTTTACCCTTTATTATCACTTATACCTTTACCTTACCTTTACCTTTATCTTTACCTTCATTTTTACCTTTACCTACCTTTACCTTTATTTACTTTTACCTTTATTTACCTTTACCTTTATTTATTTTTATTTTTACCTTTACCTTTACCTTTATTTACCTTTACCTTTACCTATTTTTACCTTTACCTTTTATTTATATATTATTTATATCCATTTATATAATGGATTTACCTTAAGCCCTTACCGAAAAGGCCTTCCTTTATTTATCTGATTATAAGGTTTTAATATGTTATAATCATAAATACGGCGTCCGGTTCCAGGAATTACGCGGCCACCTAAATAAACAATACCCTTACCTTGCCCCTACTACCCGGAATAAGATTTTTACTTATATTACTAAGTTTTACTTAGATAATATCGATATTCCGGACGGACCGGTTACCCTTTACCTTTATTACCCGTTTCTTCGGGTTTAAAGTATATTTATTGCATTTATATTTGTTTATCCCTGAATACGATAACGATATATTAACGGAACGATTACCTGGATATTTATTAGGTTTAAAAATAAAATAGTTTTTATCGAAAAACCAATTAAAATCGAATAATAAATGGATATCTATTAAATTTTAATAGTTATATACCCGAGGATTAAATCGTTATTTATTTAAAGTATTTAATATTAAAAATAACGATAATATTATAGACTTATTGGATATACCAGTTTTTATCCATATTATTAAAATAAAGAAATTAACGGAACGAACCAAAACGGTTACCGAAAACACGAATATAACGATTACGGAACCGGAAAAATTCGAGGTTAATATTTAGGTAACCCGTACCGGGTAAGCTACCTATTTATTTAATTTTAATTCAGTTATAGTCCGGTCTTAATTAAAACCTTTAGTAAAACTGACTTTAAAATCGAACGATCTAGAGTAATTATCGATTTTATTATTATATTTAATAATGAAATCGATTAAAACTTTATTTAAAAAAGCGGTTTTAATTAATAAGCTAAGTATTATAAACCGGAATTCATTAGAATATATAAACCGTAAAGAAACCGGTAACGTTATAAACGAAAAACCGTTTATAATATATATCGGTTTAGATACGATTTACTCTTATACCGAGGTTTAACTTAATATATTCATTTATTTATGGAATATTAAGTTATTTACTTTAAGGAACCGTTTAAAGTATAAATATATTAAATTATTTCTTACTTTATTTATTAAAGTATTAAGATTTGCAAAAGATTAGTTAAAAAGTAAGTTATCTTTATTTTTCTTTATTATTTATTATTTATTATTTATATTTACTTTTTAACTTATAATTTTTACCCTTTTTTTTTTTTTTTTTTTTTTTTTTTATATTTTATTTTACCCTTTTTTTTTTTTATTTTTACTTTTATTACTTTTATCTTTTATTTAAATATATATATTAATAACCTTTTTTTTAGTGAATTTAACGAAGAATTCGTTAATAATTTATCTGATAGTGATTTTAAGGATTTATTATATTCTTTAAATAAATATTAAGGATTTATTATTACGCTTTTTTAAGCCTTTTATACTAGGATTTATTTAAGGACGATTACTAAAGCCCTTTACTTAATAACTTAATAATATACGGTATCAGCACCGATTTTACCTGGTCCCCACTTACGAATTATATTATTAAATTAAGTGATATTATTACCTTTTTTTCGAGCCCTTATCCTTTTAAGGGCTTATACCCTTCGACCCAGTCTACTGGAACTTAAGGATTAAATTATCGACTTAGATATATCGATAAATTTACCTTTAACTTCGGATTCCAATTTATTTATTAGTACCTTATTTAGCAAAACTGTTAAATTAACGAAAAATTACTTATTCCTTATTAATACCGATACCTTACTACGGCCTATTAACTTCGTTTTTAAATTACGGACTTATGGATTTACCCTTAATTATAATATTACCGAGGAAAATACTATATTCTGGGAAAATAACGAAGTTTTTTATAAAAATCTCTTATTAATTATAAATTAATACCGTTCCGTGGTATTTGGATTACTAAAAACCGCTAAATCCCGGTTATTTAATAATTTATTATTTATCGGTTAAGACGATTTACCCTCCGTGGATTTTATTATTTTTTTTAACGATATTATTAATAGTATACCGGACTGGAATTTCTTTATAGACGAACGGAATAAATTACCTTTTAAAGGTGATTTTTGACTTTATGAAAAAATCCATTAAATACCAACCTTATAAAACCGTTTTCTTAAATTTAAAAATAACGATACTTACTAGAAACTGGATAAAGTTTATTATTTATTTAAAGAAAACCGGAAATTTAAAGAAGAGTTAATGATTTTATTATAGCTTACCTAAGGTGGTTCAGCTTAAAGCTTTAAAATTTAATTAATTCAATACCGAAATTAATTAAATTTTAAACGGAATATCTTTATTTAGAACGGTTTATTTATATTTATTACTTTATATTATAAAGGCTTTACTATTACTAGATTGATTAAGGTTATAAACCGGTTTATACCTTATAAATTATCGGTTTTATTTATTTATTACCTTTAACTTTATATTCCTTTAAAAACGAATTTATCGAATTTATATTTGGAAAAACCAAATATTACCTTTTATTTTTAACTTAAACGGATTCACTTTACTAAAAACCTTAAAAAAACTGAAAAATTAAAAAAATAATAAAAACGATTAAGACGTTAAACGGTAATTAATAATGACTCAGATGAAATTTAAAAAAAGGATTTAAATTAATAGGAATTTCAAGATATCCTTTACCGTTATAATACCTAAACGTCCAATTCTTTTAATACGGCTTTATTTAAGGAGTTCCGGTCCCGGGTAGGAATAAATATTAAAACCCTAACTTAACGGTATATTATTATTGCTATTTTTTGACGTTATTACGGTAAATTTATTAATAAAGATTAGGAAAACGCTATTAATCTAAACGATAACAATAAAAAAGACGAAATTATCGATTTATAAGCCGCTTATATTAATAATATTACTAATAATATATACTCCCGGTTATTAAACGAAATACCGGGCTAAATATATACTTAACGGGAAAAATTTATAGCTTTATTTATCTAACTCTTTTAATTCCTTTAATTCTTAAGTACTTTACTTATACCGGAAAAATTAGATTAGAAATCTAAGTTATTTATAAATTCTACCAGGGAAATTTATAAAGAAAAATACTAGAGATTTCGATTTATTCGAATTTTACCGGCCTTTTAATAATTATATAATTAAAATCTAAAGTTTCAGGGTTTATAAAAAACCGGATTAATGGCAATTTTATCCGGAAAAAGTTTAATCGTTATTATATTTAATACTGGACGCGGAAAAAGTGCTTTTTTATAGTCCTTACCGTTATTGCCGGCCCAAATAGATTTATTATAGTGGTATTACCCCTTATATCTTTAAGGAAGGAAATATTACTTAAGGCTTAAAATTAAGGCCTTAAATATTTAGAGTAAACCTTAAAAAGCCTTAAAGATTAAGTTAATATTATATTAATTACCCCGGAAATAACCGTTACCGAACCTTTTAATTAATTTTTAAATTGATCAAAACGATAAGGCCGTTTGGACCGTATTATTATTAATAAAGCTTATATTTTACTGGATATTATTAAGGATTTTCGGCCGAAAATTAAGGAATTAAAGTCCTTAATTAAATATAAAACGTAATTTATTTATTTAACGGCTTCTTTACCATTAAAAAATGAAAATACCTAGTTCCAATTAACCAGTATCGATATATCCAATATACTTTTATTATGGGAACCGACTATAAGGTTAAATATTCGATATTCAATTTAAGAATACGTTATAGTAAATAATTTAAGGGATAATTTATTACCTTTAATAAATTCGAAAAAAAGGCTTTATTTAAGTGGTTAAATCCTTATCTTTTATAAGACAATTTACCTTACGGATTAAGTTAGTGAAGTCTTGGATATACTTAAATATTACGTAAAAATCGGGACTATAAATTAAAAACGTTAAATACTTAATAATTTCCGTAATAAAAAAGCCTTTATTTTAACGATTACTTCGGCTTTATCTATGGGACTGGATTTACCGGATATACGGGTTATTATTTACGTCGGTTTATTAAGGGATTTAAAGGCTTATAGTCAAGAAAGTAAACGAGCCGGCCGATAAGGGGAAAAAAGTAAAGTTATAATCCTTTATAGCCCTCGGTTATCTCGGCCTAAAGATCCGGATATAAAGGATTACGTTGAAAACGATAAATATCGACGGATTATATTAGACTTAATTATAAACGGCTTTATAAACCGGAAAAAATATAAAAAAAACGAGGAAAAATATGATTTTTGCTTTGGGTTTATTTAAAAGGAAAAACTTAATACCGAAATCGAAGAGGATTTATTTATAGACCTTACCGGACCTATAAATATCGATTTTACAGATTTTAAATTATAGGAATCTTATAATTTAGGATTAAAAGATTAATATTTATTAAAAAACCGGAAAAACAAAATAAATCTAAATAACCTAGAATCGACTTTATAATATTAATTTAAAAACTATATTAACTATAAAATATATACGAATTCGGATATACCGGTATTATTATAATATTCTTTCGATAAATATTAAAATTATAATATTTACGATATACGTCTTTTTATAAGGACTTAAATTAATAAACTCTATTATTAAGATATAAATAAATACTCGGGATGTTTTAAATATCTTTTACCTTAGGATTTTTATACCCGGTTTAAGCTTTTACCTATAAATAAGGATTATAGACTTATTAGAAAAAAATCCTATTTATATCGATAAAGCCTAGTCTTTGAAACTTTTTTTACCTATTTTTATTATATAAAGGACCAGCCGATTTTTCAATTATCGATAAAATAATACTGGGAAAATATCCAATACCTATTTATTAAGGATAAAGTGGAATTAAAGGATATTTTAACTTATAGACGGTCAAAAAGGAATTATAGAAATGCGGAGATTAACGGGTTTATTAAGATATTATTGCATAATTTCACCTTAATTCAATTTAAAGATAAATAAATAGATAATTTATAAATATCTTTTTAAGAAAAGCTTTTAAATATTTGCCTTATACCTTTTTTAAAAAAAACCTTTATAATAGAATATTCGAGTTCAGATTAAAAGAAAAACAAGTTTTTTTATTATTTATTAATAGTTATATTAAAAGGGTTAATATTAATAAATAAATAAACAAGGAATTTAAAGCTAGATAAAAAAAAAAAAAAAAAGGAAAAAAGGAAATAACGATAAATAAATAATAAGTAAAATACAATAAATAAATAAATAGATGGATAAAGAAAGGAATAAGTAAAGGAAAAAACAAGTAAGTTGTAAAACGGATAAATAAATAATAAATTAATTAATAAACAGGTAAATAAATATATAATTAAATAAAATCTCTTATTATAAAAGGCTAAGGATGAATGATTTATCACGAAAATACCCTTTATGAATAAATAAGAAAATAAACAAATGATTAAATAAATAAATGAGAAAATTAATTAAGAAATAAATAAATATATAAATCACTTAAGAAATATATAAATTAATTAATTAAGAAATAGAGTAATAAATAAAATAATTAAAAAATGGATTAACAAATAAAATAATTAAAACATAAATAGATTAATGAATTAAGAAATAAACTAAGAAATAAATTAATAAAAAAGTAATAAAAAGTTATAAAAAAGTAATAAAAAAGTAATAAATAAAGTAATAAATAAAGTATAAATAAAGTAAAAATAACCCTAAAAATAAATTAATTATTAAATAAATAAATTAATAAAGTAATAAAGTAATAAACTAATAAAGTAATAAAATAATAAAAAAATAAAAAAATAAAATAATAAAATAATAAAATAATAAAATAATAAAATAATAAAATAATAAAATAATAAAATAATAAAATAATAAAATAATAAAATAATAAAGTATTACTGAATTCACCGTTTAGTTATTACCTAAATGAATTAAGGGTATTAAGCTTGATTCATTTTTACAGGGTAAATAATCCAGGGTAAAAGTTAATTATAAAGGGTTTTTATATTAAAATAAATTAAAAAAAAAAAAGGGGGTAAAGCACTATTAATCATAGAGAAAACCGCTGCCGCAAGGGGTTTTGGCTAGTAAAAGATAAACTATGAACGAGCGGTAGGGTTTAAGGGTGGTGGACGGCTTAATAAGCAGATAAATAAAATAAATAAAATAAATAAATAAATTAAATAAATAAATTAAATAAATAAATTAAATAAATAAGTTAAATAAATAAATTAAATAAAATAAATTAAATAAAGTAAATAAATGAATTAATAAAATAAGAAGTGAATTAAATAAAAAATTAATTTAAATAAAGTGAATAATTTAATAAATTAAATTAAAAAATAAGAAATAAATTAAATAAATAAATTAATTTAAATAAAGTGAATAATTTAATAAATTAATTTAAATAAAAAAATTTAAGATAACTTATATTTTTTATATTATTTTATAGGTTTTTTATTCGTAATAATACGTATTATATATTTTTACCTTAATCGTAAATTAAAGTAATAATTTAAAAACGGGTTATTAGGGTTAAACCCTAATACTTAAGCAGAATATAAGGGTTATATAAAGAATTATAAGGTAATTATAAGGGGTATTATAAGGGGTTATAATGAATTATAGGGGGTTTAAGGAGTTTATAAAGGTTATTATAGGGGGTTTATAAGGGTTATTATAAGGGGTTTATAAGGGGAGTTATAAGGGGTTATTAGGGGGAATTATTAAGGGTTTATAAGGGGTATTATAGGGGGTTTAGGGTTAGGGTTAGGGTTAGGGTTAGGGTTAGGGTTAGGGTTAGGGTTAGGGTTAGGGTTAGGGTTAGGGTTAGGGTTAGGGTTAGGGTT